>DWHP01008328.1:0-10593 GCA_018247895.1 Parnassius honrathi | reverse complement strand
TTGTGAAGGATAGAATATAAGTAGTATAGTGTATTTAAACAGTATAAAAAAAACAAAAAGATGTATTCTTAATATTCCTTTTATTTATTTGAGTTACATGTATATAAGATACAATAACGTTATTGTTCAATAAATAATATATCTTATATACACATAAATTTCATAAGCTCTATGACATTGCAATATCCTTGATTATAGAGGTCGAGATTCTGGCCTTTTAAATTAACAAATTGTAATAATACACAAATATTTATCAAGACTAGTGAAATGTTACATTAAAAATTTCTCAAGCTTGTTTATAATTGTGCCCGACCAATTGTTGATCGTAACATAAATGTAATTAGATAAATATAATAAGTCACAAAATAATTGACAGTCAGAGATGACCATTATGTTAATTAATATTTTGACAACATTATGCATTATTATTTTTAAATAAAATCACGTTTAATATAATAATAATCAATAAAATAACATGATAAAGAATATTTTAAACGGTCTAATGTAATAAAATCGGTTACATGAAGCAAGCAGTAAACCAAAAATGGTACATTTAAAATACTCATAACCAAAACTGTTTTACTTATTAAATATAAAAAAGTTGTATAGTGCTATTGTGTCCTACACACTTATTAAAACAGAAGTAACGGAAGCATTTCCTATTCAAGCAAGACAAGTATCAAGTAATTATGTAACCTCTACTTATAAACTGCACTGCATTGCATTATTCACGCCTCGCATGTTTAGCGTTTCGGTCCCCAAGCCGCAGGGGCGTGCGCCGACGTCGGAGCAGAGGCGGGTGCTCCAGGCATTGTCGGAAACTCGTGCGTCGAGGCTGTATCGGGCGCGCGTTGCTCCCACGGACCGCCCTTTACCACGAAGCCGGTAGAAGCCGGAGTCCCACTGCTGGGGGCGGTATTCTCTCCGCTGAGTACATCGCCGAAGTCACCAAGAGACGGCGCTGCAGGACGCTGGTATCGGTCCACGACGTCTTGCAGCTGTTGATGTATCAACCAATAAGTAATAACATAAAAATGAGGAGTTTTAACGGAATTCATCATTCTATTTTGTATAGTAACTGATAGGTTATAATAGGACTAATAGGTTTTTTTGTGAAGAGTGGAAATCTTGCTAGAGCAGAATCACTGCGACCAGTATGATCTTTTGAGAAGTGTTTAATAAATGTTAGTAACACAATCTTAAATATGACAGGTGTACGGGACATACAATTCGCACTAGCGAATATTCACATATTTTATTATTAATTCATTCCCATATGCATTTGCGAAAATCCTGCCCTCGTTAAACTTCAGGGCTTATTTCATATAAATTTGTTAAACATATAATTTCACCTCTAAAGGTAGTAAAATAGCGAATGAAGTTCTTGATGTAACTATTAGAACGATATTCTTGTTGTTACATGTTCTTGTGTGAGTTTGTTATACTCAGTCAGCACATAAAGGTTATATCTAAAACTTATATAAAAATTATCGTATTTTATGCGCTGCCATACCGTTCATCAATTTGTAGTAAAACTTTGTCAACTCATTGCTTGCACTTGCATGAAGGCATAATACAATTAATTTACAGTAGGTGGAGTGCGTATCGTACCTACAAATTTATTTGAAAGTTATGTATCATTCAACTTCAATCAATGTATTTATAATTCTTTATTAAACAATCGTTATCGACTGTCTGCTGGCTCAAGCTGCCATCAAAATCTCCCAAAAAATGCACAATGTGACGCATCCACATATTGTGAAGAAGTTTTTAAGCAAGCTATTGACTTGGCACTGGCAGCAGTTTGAGTCCATTACCAATGAAAAAATGTGTGTCTTAAAGATTAAGCCTACACAACATAAAAATCAGCACCACATAAATCAGTGCCTAAAATTGCGTTTAACACTTTCATTGATGAAGAGGGGGATCAAACCAAGGTTGCTCATTTACTGTGAAATTAACAGTGAGCCCCTATGCTACTATGCCTAGGTTACAATGTTGCATATAAATTTTCTTCATTTTAATCTGGTAAACATTGAACATTTATAATAACAATATTAATTTTTCTTTTAATGTTAGCAAATGATGTAAAAGTGTTATAGTTGTCAGTAATTGAAATTAGTTTCGTAAATGTCTATGATATGACAAAGTTGTAATTTTCCTGATTCAGATTTAGTAGTTAAGTATAATGATATGCACAATCTTACATATTCTTCAGCCAAATTCAGTAAGTGGTCCTTGGCGTCTAACACATTATCTTCATCCCCAGTAATGACGACAATGCTATCATCGCCATTTTTAGGAAAACGGATGTCAACTTTGTACTCATCCATGATACGTCTGATATTCTTGCCTCTAAGACCAATAAGCCTCCTATGAACACGTGGATCAATGTCAACTTCATCCCGAAATTGGTTATCCTGCAATGATAAAAATATGTTTCATCTAACCAATAAAGTCAACATATGAACAATTTCATCAAACAATTAATCAAAGTCAATTTAATGCGTAAATAAGTAATTTATTACAATCCATTTGTGACAAATAAGCTCACAGCTTATCCAAAAGTGACCACATCAGCCGATGGAAACCATCAGCCAACTCTAAACAAAGTTTTGCTGTGACATGTGAGCAATGAGATATACTTTGTGTCAACAATTTTGGCATATTTCTATTTCTTACCTAAACAAGACACAATAATGGGTGCAATTTAAGGAGCTTATAGAATATGAACGTGTGTAGTGGTAGTGTAACAATACTCTACCCCATATCCTGTGTGTCGTAAGCAGCGACGAAGGAAAACAAGGAAGAACATGGGCAGTAGCGTCTTCCCAATAACCTAGCCCACCTACCAAGAGTGGCAAGAGTAGCAACTTTGGCAAACATCTTCCTTATGTGCCAGTCCATGTAAACGCCTTTGTTTAGCAGTGGACTTTGATAGGCTGTAAGGAATGAATGAATAAAACATTTACAACTACAAAAACCCTTAATAAATTACTCTATCACTTAATTTAAGTTTGCTTCTTTTAGTAGTAGTGTCTTAAAACTAGATTAATTTTCCACTGTAAGTTAGACATTTATTTTTATATAAATAAAACAATAACTTGATTTTATAAGCTATAATGTCATAAATGTAAAATTTCTATAGAATGTATGCCTTGAAAACTCTTATTAAGTAAATAGTTAATAGACTGTGCCAAATACCCAATTCAAGGGTAACCACCATAAAGCAAAAAGAAAACTCCTTAAAAATGTTGTTACCATCTGTAATGGGCATTGATTTACTTGAATTAATTTTTACCAGATTTTAGGCTCCTAAAGCTTTTTTTTTATAAAATTAGGGAAAAAAACAGCTAACATTCCATCTGGTGCTAAATAGCTACGCCACAAGCACCTGCAACCAACTACAAACAAATAAGATCAATGATCTATTGCGACACTTAAGGATTAAGATGAACACAGTAGTAAATATGCTGCTTAGCAATAGAAATAGTATGGCGGTGGTAACAATGCAGATTGACAAAATTTATTGTTTCTCACGTAACTTATACATACAAATACAGCGGACCCCCGGTCCGGCCCCTCCCTATGTATTCTGGCATCCTCTGCAATCCAACATGCCTATAACATGTAGGTACAGTTGAGTCACGATATTAATCCGGAGGTTGGTGTACTTCTCGAATACGAGGATATTTAGGTTGTAACTAGTTTGCGGCCACTAAGAATTTTGCTTGACGCATATTGTATTGTCTAGGTTTTAATGTGATTATGTAGCGCCTAGCCAGCGTTCATTAATTACTGTTTAGGTATTCATTGTACATCACATGATTTTTTCTTTGTTATTTTATATTTGATATTTGTTGTCGGATTACAAGGTACTCTTTTCCAAAAAGTGCCGGACCACCAGGGGGCTGTGGCAGTACTCCATAGTCCGACAAATTTGATTTTCCGACACCGCCTTGTAAAACGTTAAGTCGAATAACCGCGGGTCAACTGTAATTGTATACTTTTTTTTAATAATTATGTATAATGATAGTAATTTATTTTAATTATTGGATGAATAAACACTGACACAAATACACTTACAAGTTGATGGACGATGGCCATAATGGCTTCCTTAGCTTGCAATGCTTTATCTTCATATCCCTGAATAGTAATAATATCATCATCAGGTTCTCCTCGTTTCGGCAAGTTTATTTGTACTCCGTAATCTGTACGAATCTTTGTTATCACTGCTCCACCCTTTCCAATGACTAATGGGTGATACTCAGGATCAACTTTGAATTTCAGCTCAAATGACCTGTAAGAATATTTTATTCAATATATTGTTTTAAACATTTATAATTGATACTTAAGAAACAAACTAGGCTTGCAAAGTTGATAAGACTGTTAAACAAAACTAATATTAAATATTTAAGGCGAATAAATATAAATCAGTAGAGAATGAGATAAACGAACACCCACTGGCTTTGCATATCTGGTAGTCATGTAAATATAAATAAGGAACATTTTGGCTTCTTATAAACCACCAAAATAAGTATCGGCGCTCAATATTACGTTCTTTAGGGATAGCGCGTGTTAATAATATGACATGCAGTATTGCCAAATTTTCTCCATTTACACTCTGTGACAGTACCATAATAAAGAAGATAGAATTAAAAAGTTATTAAGATTTTTTTTATATAGAAGAGGGGGCAAACGAGCATGAGGCTCACCTGTAATGTTAAGTGACTACCGCCGCCCATGATCAACCGCAACACCAGGGGAATTGCAGGTGCGTTGCCGGCCCTTTAGAAAGGAGTAAGCTCTTTTCTTGAAGGCTTACTTATGATTATGTCGATCTTACTCCACTTTTACAATAATTGTATCGATTTTATTCGTATAAGAGCAACCAGGGCAAAAAACTGCGAAGTCCGTAAACGTGACTAATTTTTTCGCGGCTTGAGTCGCAGTTTTTCCCTATTTTGTAATAATACTTCAAAATGTATCGAATTTATTGGTTAGATTCGATCATTTTGGCGGACAGAAAAACAGTTTAAGAACGGCTGCAAAGTTTTTTATATTTATTTTTCTTCATATCCTATATGTAATGATATAATATGATGTATTTTTTTAAATAAGTAAGTTTAGTAATTTTTGACATTGTTGTTAAAATGTATGATTTTTTTTTCTTAGATTTTAAGCAATTTAACTAACAATGATTCTATAATAATGTTATGTTAGTAATCAATTTATGGACTGTTGACTAAAATAAAGTTTTAATATTAATATTAAAACAAGACAGATATAAACAGTACAACCAAAGTAAAAACTCTTTAATTTTTTGTTTTGTTTGCAAAATACGAAGAAAGTTTTTTCCGATCTATTATTATATTCCCAACTTTTGGCAACCCGTATAAGTCCAAAGCTCAACATTTTTAATATATACTGAAGCAAATAAAAAACTTACAGTCCACCTTATGGTAAGTACCTAGCTACTGTAGTCCACGGGTACCCGTATCCAACTTCCAATAAAGGAATATCTAACAACCTGTAATTATACTAGCTATAATTGTACACCCTTTAGATCGTAACAGTACACACAGCAGTGCAAGCGCTGCTGTGTGTACTGTCATACCCAATTGGACTCATAGACAGGAAAGAAGCACTACTACCTTAGCGTCTCTCCTGTTTTAGGGGGCAATTGCCTTAGTCGTCATCCTGTGGCAAATTTACGATCGCAGTACCAGACGTAAGCACCATTGACGCCACTACCAGTCCTCATTCTGTGTATTTTGTCTGATGTAAATGAGATGGTTACACCGCCATCTATCGAAAGCCTTTATTTATAACTGAAATTTCGCATAGTCCACGTATGAAATGGCATGATAATTTGTTTTTAGAATTGTATTTAATAATAAAAATACATAATGTACAAACATATTTTGCACTTTTATGACTAAATATTATTACAAGTTTCGTGTAACAAAATATTTTGTGTACTTTGTAATGAGTTTTAAGATCTCGACGGAACTTTACGTTCTAATGAGTTCTAAGATCAAATTAAACAACGTTTTCAAGCCATACTCGTAGATCTGCGCCAAGTTAGAGAACAACCGAAAGTCAATCCTAAGTCCTTAACACGAGTGCTGTACCCGTGGTTAAGTCACACCAATCGTAAACCATATTACCGACACGGAACGCCTGCTGGCAACCAGGAAGATAGGAGGATACCCAATGCCGTGCTGAAAATGAAAAACTGATGAACGACAAGATGGCGATGAGAATATCATGGTCAACGGTATTAAAGGCATTAGAAAAATCGTCTTAGTCTAGCACCGCTAACTTTACAAACTCCACGTTATCACGCATATCCTCCGTTATTTTAAAAGCGCCGTTGTGGTGCTATGTCCCGGTCAAAATCCTGATTGGTTTTCATTTTATAAGTCGCTTTTAGTGAAGTAAGTTTGTTTCTGTTGTGCACTTGAGCTTCTCAAATATTTGATAAAAACGGCAAAATCAAGATAGGTCATAGGCAAAATCAGGTAGTTTAGGGCACTGCACATAAACGTTTTTGGAAGATGAAAAACTAAGGCCTTCTGCCAGCGTAATGGAAAATTCCCAGTAAGCAATTTTTATAGTAGGTTTTTAATTGAAGTTAAAATTGGTACCATATAATACACGATGTGTAAATAAACTTCCATTTCTTTGGTTGCGATGATTAACCTGATTGCATTTTTTTACATGTTAATTACTATCTGATAGCAGCGATTGATAGCTTTTTTGAAAGCTTCTTAGTTATGTGAAGTACTACAGCAAGATTTATATTAGACAAAAGCTCTCTTGTGCCTGTTCATTGCCAGGTTTACGTCGCTCGTGATCCATGTAACTGATCGAAGTTTGATTTTAACCTTAAGTTCTGGCGCATGTGTATTGTGAATATTCAGTTATTTAGAATTGAATTCAATAATAATTTTATTAACCAAATCGGTATTTAATACCGGAGACAAGTCAATGGGAGACACTGCTGCGTAGCTGCGTAATTATATTGTATGAGGGAAATGTTGAGGTGGTCTCAATTGATATGAGAGAAATATTACGTCATGGTTCGAAAAACCAGGAACTCGGAACTGACCGTATCTTGCCACTTTATCAGAAGGTGCAATAATTAAATCGATCCATGAATCAGCGCCAGAAAAGTAGCTTTAATAGAAAAAATGGAGAAGTTGACTGAATTTATGTTGTATCGTAACTTTTGAGAATTAAAGTTTTTTAAAAGGTCCGTGTTGAAATCACCGATAATGACTAGATATGCGTACTTAGAGCAGATATTGTCTAGGATAGATTCCAAAGTGGAGAAATAATTAATAGAGGGAGGAGAGTAAACGACTACGAGAGTAGCTTTGGTCCCCTTTAAATTAATTTCAAGAAACAGATAGTCCATGTCATTAGACTGTTGATCAAAAGTGGATAAAATTTTGAAGATTATATCATTTCGTAAGTAAATAGAAACTCCACCTCCACGTCTTAAAATTTGGTCATGTCGCACCAGTACAAAGCCTGGTAGACTATATGATGTACAACATCGGTTAAATTTTAACCAGGTTCCAGACACTAGTACAACATGGACATAATCAGACGAGAAAGTCGCCAGTAATTCAGTATAATGACATAGAAAACTTTGCGCGTTAATATGACATATATTAAGATTAGAGTGAACAAAGTAGATAAATGCATCTGAAATTTGTTGCACCATAATCTTCATCTACAGACATAGTAATTTAAAATAAATATCATATACCTAAGAAAAATATACAAAATAACTTAATATAATTACTATGCTAGAATATAACTTACATGTTTAATATAGACATAAGATAAGTAGTGTATAAGAATAACCAAGAATATAAGAACAGATATTATTTTATCACACCACTTTTCCTGAAGTTGACTAATACAAAATATTTCATATTTATATAAAAATAATACAAGTAAGGTTTAATGGTCTACATACCTTGCTTCAACCGTAATATCGTGTAACTGTCATTCAAAAGAGACAAATATTTTAAAATAGAATCAAAAACAATAACAAATGCAAAAGTCAAGATTGCCAAATCATGTAGAAAAAAGAAAAAAATTAAAAACTAAAATTACAAAATTGCAAAATAAAACCACAAATCTTACTTCTTATACCGGCTTATTACTACATTCAAATTAATCTTTAATTGAAATTAACTAAAACTCCTGTATGGTGTATTGTATGACCAATCTACTAAACAAATTACAAAATGTACTAGAATACTATCGTAGCTTATTCTAGTAATAACCAATTATCATTTCAGTGTACATTAAACCTAAGTTAAATGTAGTGTGAAAAGTTAAGAAAAGAAATATTTGTAAAGTTTATGCATTCTTTGATATTATAATAACCCTGATTATACAATTTTTTCTTAATAAAACACTTAAACTTGTTTAATAACAAAATTGTCGGTAAATGTTAAAAATTTTCACATATTCTTTGGACCATATAAACCCTTTCTATAGTAGGTTGTAAGGTGGATTTAACGTTGATACCAGCTACGTGCTAGCTAAGTAAATTACACAAAGTATACGAGCGATGCTGCTGCCCTATCCTGTTTCATTTCCCTCCGTCGTATCTTATGACACCCACGGGACGATGATATGGAGCTGTGAATTATCTTAGCCGCTACTAAATGGTGAATATGAAGATATTAAAATCCGTGGTTGCCAACTTTCTGCCTATAGTAGCAACTATAACAACAATCCTTATCTATAGGCATTCAGCAGTGTACTTTTGATTTTTTTAAAACTAATGAATGCATTAAATACAAAGCATTAATGTACAAAGTGCTGGTGTTTGCCAAAGGGAAAAGTGTTTTCTATTAAGTACACGGGCAACATGGTTTCGATCCTCAATAAAATTATTAAGTGCAGTTTTAAGTGCTGATTTGATCCCCTCTATGAGACGATCTATGAGGGAGGCAATGTTCAGCTTTGGACTTTTATAGGATTGGAAGATGAACGGGAACTTGTAAAATTAGCATTACTTTTACTAGATTCTTTGATGATTGCGTGATGCTCCTTCTTCCCTTACCAGTGTATTTTTCTCTCTACAATATATAATAAGTGTAAGTAAATGGACGCTGTGGCCCAACAGATACTTAAATCTGTCATCGATGAAAATCTAAATGCAGATGTGTTTTCAACCCTACTAAGATGGAAAAGTTCATTACCTGAAAAAACGATCTCTGTTTCTCTACACTCACCATTGAGAAACACAGCATAAGTTGCTAAATTACGCTGGTATTCTAAAAGAGCTTGATTCTACCGGAGTTGGGCCTGACTTATTTGAGCTGTAGCCATAAGAAAGATAATACTTTGCTCTCAAACCTATAAAGTTGTGATCAATTTGAATTTAATACATATTATTAAAAGGATTTCAGTCATCAAAGCTCCTTGAATATATTTTATACGTGATAGAGCCACACTGTAGCTGTTTGTCGGTAGGTTGTAGCACTTGAGGTCGCAGTTAATGGGTCGGCTTTACAGGAGTAGGGCCAAGCTCTCACAGAATGACAACGTAAAACAGCAGTTTAATACTACTTTAATTCGTATGGTGAGTGTAAAGAAACGAAAACCCTTTTGTACTGGAAAGAGACATTCTGACTCTTAATATTATATATCATTTCGATTCTTAATCGAAGATAAATGTAGATGTCAATGTAACAGAGCATCGACTTACCATCAGGTTGACTGTGTGTTCATCAAACCGATGGGAAGTCGATGCAATGATGGTAAAGTGGAAAAAATATAATAATAATAAAAATATTTTACAAGAAAGCCGATATCCGTTACATTTTCAAATAAAACGAGCCTTATGCCACTGAAAACTTTTCTCATTTAAAATGTTCTTTAACGGCAAAGTTAATCTCACGCTGTTGTCATTAAACCTTAATTTTTATTTTAACTCTGGTTTTAATACTTGAAAGAAATATAATATTTCGTACTCACGGGATTTCTGTATATTTTTATGTCTTTTCATGTTCAAGGCATTGCAAGGTGAACATTATGTATTTTACTTTTTAATATTACCCTAATATATGGGGAATTTCTGTGCATACGGCGACACCAAATCAGTCAACGGCAAGGCGGGCATTCCCCACGTAATTTCTTGTTTTACCGGTAGTTCTGACAGAGAAGAATAGATGGCGTTTTATAGTACTTCCAAAATATTTATAGAAAAATAATAAAACTAATTTAGGAAAAGGGAGGGAGGAAATAAGGACTGCTGTTCCTGCGCACACTCTCTCACATGCATCCTACACAATACCGACTTGGCTACTCTGTGCCTTTGCAAGATGGTTTCAACCAAATCAAGGTCACCAATGAGCCTTTTAGCACGTCTTTACCCGGATTCCAACGCTAGATGGCATTTTGCAGCACCAGCACGTATGTGACAGCAATATTTCTAACCCGCGTTAAAGAACATATAGCTGATGTGAAGAATCGACGCTCTGGAAAGTCTGCAGTCTGTGAACACGTACAGGATCGCCCCCGTCACTACATCAGATTTGATAGACCACAAATCCTCGC
>DWHP01008327.1:0-10593 GCA_018247895.1 Parnassius honrathi | reverse complement strand
GCATGGCGCCGCCGGCGAGGCCTGCGACCTCGTCACGCAGCACGTGCGGTACGGGCTGCCCCGCCCCGCCCACACTGCCCGCCGCTCCCGCGCCCGTTACCCCCGCGCCCAGCCCTACTCCCACTACGTTGCTCACAGCGCCCACGCTGCCCATGCAGCGCACTTCCGCTTCACTTTCTCCACCCCTGGTCACATACGACGAAAATAATCTTATAGCGACACTATTTCAAGCTAATTGTGAACATCAGATGTAAACTTTTAAAATGTTATCAAAGAGATGAAGTCATGTTATTCGTTTTTAACAAGCATCCTTCTAAAATTTCTACGTTTATAGACAACTTTTATTCGATCTCAACATTTCCGTTGTCACCACCAGTGAAATGGGGATATTAACATTTTATTTTAATATAAAATATGAGTGACAAACGAGCACAGAGTCCACCGATGTCCATGGGATATATACATTTATCCTCAATTAAAAATCAAAATGCAGACGCGTTGTCCACCCCTGAAAACTGATATGGAATGCCTCATTTCCTGTACAAAGTACCTCCAGTTCTTTACAGCCACCATACGAAACACAGCAGCATTAAGCTGCTATTTTACGCTGTTACTCTGTGAGACCGTGGTCTTATCCCGGTCGAGCCAACCTATGCTAACACCAAACCATGTGCTACAACTATAAATAGCCGAAGCGTGGCTCTACCACGGAAAAAATGTTATATAAATATAACAAATTAATGGCGGGAAATATTCTAATCTATACTTAAGTAGCATAATTATAATAAAACAAGCAAGAATCTTACAAGCTCTTGCAATCTTGATTATCAATAATATCAATTACGACTTTATAGATCTATAGTCAAAAAAATTTTTCAAACGGAGTCTACATTGGGTTTCCACGAAGGATAAAATTCCTGTAGGAAGTTTAATGACAATTTATACAATATAAATAGTCTTAAGATTCGAAACATAATACACTAAGCGAGGCTATATCTTTTTCTAAAAGTCCACGGCTGACTATGAGCCTTCCCATTGTAAGAAAGATTTTCCTTAAAACAGACGGATTGATGATAGCACTTTTGACTGAGCTTCACATCGTCGATTTGAGTGTTTTACGTCTGGCGTAAGCGGGTTGATTATGTTGTCACCTTTCAGGAGCTATAAGATCTATTTCTTATAGCTTATAGTCGCCTCTTACAACGCTGAAGGAGAGAAATATGGCGCTGGTTTCTTTTCCGCCTCAACCACTCGACAAAAAGCTAAATAAAACAATTACAACCAACATACAGTGAAACATTATTTAGGTAAAAAATACTCTACTATTTTACTAAACTAACCTCACGAGGACGGGTGTTGCTCGGTCGGTGGGCCGGTGCGTGGAGGGTGGTCTGTGCGGCAGCGCTGGCGACTGCACTCGCGCATCTGTGGCTTCGGTGGCACCGACAGGCATCATGTTGCCGGGTACGTTGTCTACCAGGTGACGTGCAAAGCCCACGTCACTCGGCTCGCCGGTGGCCGACACGAAGTCCGTGTTACGAGACTCGCGTAGAGGTATACTCTGCTTGTCAGCCTCCATCGGCACTCGGTCCGCCTGGTGCTGGGCAGCTCGCTCGGGCACGCCGGACACGCCCGGAACACCGGCCAATCCCGGCACGCCAGCCACACCCGGAATTCCTGCTACTCCAGCCACGTTGGGCGATGCTGCACCCATAATAGTCGTAGCCGATGCCGCCGCGTCGAATGCACTCGCCAATTTCGCACTAATTTCAGATATCATTTTTTTAGGTGGTTTCATAATAGGCGTCGGAGCTGGATTTGGTGGTTGAGAGATCACAGATGGTGTACTAGTTTTTATTTGTGGCGCAGGTTCCGACTCGGGTTTGCATGCAAAGGTTTCAGCCATTTTGGGTATCTTAATTTCTTTGACTGCTTCTTCTTTTTTGATTTTCTCGTCGCAGCTGTCGACTGACGCGTCCGACAGACTTCTATCCCTAGTTCTTTTAACGCCTCTTGGAGATTTTCTCGTATCTGCATTTTGAACTTTATCAACTTTAGGTCCGACTTGTCTAGTTTGCCGTCTCTTATTACCCTCTTTAGTTTTACTTTGCACACTAGATCCTTTAATAACATCATCTATCACATCATCTACAGTTGTGCGTTGAACATCTTTTTCCTGTAATCTTCGTGATTTTCTAGTGTTAGACGAAGGTGATGCAAAACTTTCAATTTTATCATCCTTTATTACTTTTTCACTTTTTAATTGGTCTTTAGTAGTGATACTAAGCGTCGATGACGCAACCACGTTAGAATGGCCAGATAGTGGACTTTTAATCGTAAGAATCAGGCGCGGTCTTGTTTCAGTTTTATTAGGCGAAGTAGTTGTTTCATCACCAGAATCTTCGTGAAAGTCATATACATCCCCCGGCATATTATTAACTGTATTATTAACTACACTTTTTATTTTTTTATCTATTTTGGATCGACCTCTACCACGTTTGCCACCACCAGTTCCTCTAGCAGGTTTAGAAATTTGTCGAGTTTGTACTCTCTCCTGCTTTCTGTCAGTTCTTTTACCTCTGGAATTCCGACCACCTCTCCTGTTGGTTGGCGTCGCTTTTTCAGTAATTAATTCTTTGAGAGGGTTGTTTAAAATATATTCGTTTTGTCTATCTGAAGATTTGGTTGATTCCGCTTCTAAAGTATTAGAAATAATAGGATATGTTGAAACAGAGGTTGGTACTTCATTTATTTTCACATCACTCTTTTTCTCAATTAGTTCATTGTTATCATTACACAATGAATCAACTTTTTTGATGACCGATTCTATATTTACATCCTTTGCTGACCAGTAATCATTATCATCCAAGCATTTCGTTTGAATATCATTTTCATTATCGGATGATAACACTGTAGGAAAAGTATAAATTTCATCCTTGTTTGTGTGATTAGTGGCAGTTTTACAAACGTTATCGGGCTCTACGATAATGCTATCTGTTGGAGTTGGTATGGTAGTTTCTGCTTTTTCAACTTTAACCAACTCTTCCCCATCTTTTATAGTCGTATCTTTTGATGGACAAGCAACCTCAGCCATATCATTTTCAGACTCAGCATTTTTATCTTCTTTTTCTTTGTCATTATCCAATGTGTTACTTTGCACGACAGATGTTTCTAAGGCAGAAACTTCATTTCCGCACTCTATTCTGTCAGAAGTATTTACACTATTTTGTCTTTCTCTACAGTGTGTAATCAAAGTTACCGTTTTCCCAACATTAACTTCAAGTTTCTTTTCCGGGTCATTGGTTACTTTAATTTCATTTGTGTTGTCTTTTAGCAATTCCTCAAAGTCTGTAGTATCACATTTATTTACAATTTCACTTGATACTGTTGGTTTATTTTGATGTTCTTTTTCATACTCAGTTGCAACGGAGCAATCAGTTTTATTTATAACTACGTTTTCTTTGTCATGCAAAACTTTATTTTGAATTGATACTGCAAAAGCATTTTCTAAATTATCAACATCATTTTTCAAATTTATTCTAATGGGTGTTTTCGATCCTGTAGTAGTCAATAACAATGGAGTCATAACCACATTTGTAAGATTTGATGATGTAACAGCTACCGAATTTGTACTGTCTATTTTAGTTAAAACCGTAGGTGGCCTAATCGCAGCTACAGAAAAAAGGGAAGTTGGAACTTTGCTCGAATCTAACTGTATAACATTACTTAACGTAGTTGTAGTCAATATTCTTTGTGAATTTAAAGTGTGAATCACATTAGATCCTTGACCTCTACTGGGTACATGTGCTTCTTGAATTGTGCACATCACTGGTTTTGCTCCACTTTGTATTATGGGTGCAGATGAGTGGCTTACATTAGCAACATGTATTATAGGCTTGGCTGTTAAAGAAATATGACTTTGCTCTGATTTCTGCGTTTGATTTTCTTGTTTATCAGAAATCTGATTCTTATTAATTAGAATTTTATTTGGCAAATGCAATGTTGTATTTACATTTCCCACGTGCAGTGCGTTTTGCATTGATTTAAAACGATTCTGTGCCATAACTGTAGTATTAGTGTTTGGTTGTAAATGTGTAGGTGATAGAAGTATTTTAGTATTTTCGTTAATATTTTCAGTTATATTTCGAACTTCATTTTTTCTACAGTCTCCTGTAATGATCTTTGGTTGATGCGTAACTGAAGAACTGCTTACACCAATACTTTTATTTTGTTGAAGTAGATTATTTGCATTCATTTGCTTTGAAATTGGAGTTAATATTGGTGCAACCGGTAAACGATTTAAATGTAGCGGAGCCCCCTGTGTTTGGACCAACACAGAATTTGGTCTGTTGGGAGACACCATAGCTCTTGCACCAACGGGAATATGCATTGTTTGAATCGGACTTAACGGTGGTTGCTGCATACGTACTACTGTCATTTGTCCAGGAGATCTTTGATGTAAAGCATTTGGAGATCTTATCCCAACAGTTTGTGGAGACGTACTCAAAATAGCCATATTCGTTAGTCGCGGTGAAGTAATGCCCTCCCCTTGAGGGCTGGCTTTCGGACTAGACATACGAGGGTCACAGCTAGTCCTGGGTGAAATAACAATACCTGGTTGTTTTTGATATAGAACATGAGATTCTGGTATTTTGATGGTAGGGGGCTGCATATTTGTTACCTGAGGGCGCACCACCTGATTAATAACTTGATACGGAGCACTGACTCTGACAGGACTGACGATTGGTCTCATTGAGTTGTTAATTTGATTTGTAGGTGGTTTAAGTTGAACAATATTTGTTGTAATATGCATTGTTTTATTTTCATTTGTATCTCTACAAGGCAAAGGGGTTGAAGACATGTTTAATAATTGCGGCTCTAATAGCTTATTATTAGATAACGTCCATGATGTAATCACTGGTGTTGCAGTAGAGGTAGTCTGTTGAATCGGATCTTTCTTAGGTAGAGTAAATGTCAAATCTGTTTCATTACTTTTTGTAACATTTGATTCGGGACTTGTGTTGTGAACAACAGTTGTCTTTGGTTTTGTAATAATAATATTTGAAGTTTCTTCCGATTTACTTGTATTGATTTTAGAGTTGTTATTGAGGGATTGGTTTGTTGCAATTATATTGACTGGTAACCTGTCAATAGCGTCTTGTGGTATTTCGTCAGCGTCTTCTGTATCAGTATCAATAAGTAAGAGATCATTATCAGAAACTGGCGTGTCCGGTTTAATTTCCATTTCACTTGCATTTAAGTTTTGCACCGCTTGTCGCATTTCTTCAGCATCTTCCTCAGGAATATTGTCATTTTCAGTAACAGTACTTTCAATTTCAATCTCCCGGACACCCTCATTTTCAACCTCTTCATAGCAATTAGCAAATGTATTTTCTTTGCCACCAAAACTTTCTCCTAAAAGAGCAGCTACAGCATCTTCTGTTTCTTCTTGTGAAATAATTGCTCTTGGCTTCTCTTCCACTTTTTTGTCAAGTTTAGAGGAATGAGAATCAATTTTCTCTACAGGCTTTTCAGTTTCTATATCTAAGTTTGATATGCTACGAACGGCATTTTCATTATCATCGATATCAAAACTCGGCAGAAAGCTTTCTTGTTTGTTTTGTTCACTGTTGGGCGGGATGGGGTCTTTCGGCAATGGTACTTCGCTGATATCTTGGATAGTATTATCGTATGTTGGTGGCATGGGAATCTCGTTTATTTCTATAGTTTTAATATGTTGAACATCATTTTCCGTTTCAATAATTAAAATTTTAGAAGAGTCACTTTCATTTTTCGTTTTATCATCTGACGATGATAGTGGCGGAGTGTCAGTTAACCTGGGTAGGCTAGGTGACTCAGGGTGTGATTTGCAATCATCAGATTTAATTGTTATTTCCACTTTTTGTATCTCAGATGGTAAAGGTATATCTTTAAGAAGGGTTTTAGGAGGAGGAACCTCTTCAGTTTTTTCGAGTGATATTAATTCATCTAATTTACTTACTTTATCGTGATGGTGAAAGTGATGATGATCTCTACGGTTTTGTCGATCTTCTTTATTTTTCTTTTTCTTTTTTCTCTTTTCTCTGTCTTTAAACTCTTTTTTAAATTTATCATAGTATCTATCGATTGATTTAGAATAATCGTTTCTTGAAGAGATATCATCCAGTTTGTGTTCGCATATTGTTTGGTTACCAAAAAATTCATTTTTGGCTCGGTTATCATCATGGCTTGATGCATCAGCAAACAGCCTTGCTTCTATAGCCTTACTTACAGCATCAACGTCTAAGCTATTATCATCCTCCTTAACAAGATATTTTTTGTCTTTTCGTTTCTTATCTCTCTTTCGTTTGTTTTCATCCTTTTCCATACTTTTTGTATCTTCTGTACTCAAGTGTTGTTCTACTTTACCGATTTGGTTAGAAATAGTAGATTCAAAATCATGTGACGTATAATCTATTTTAGTATTGGAACACTTATGACTGTTTCTTTCTTTATCCGAATCATCTGATAGTGGCCCAAAAATATCTTCCATTTTTCCATCTTTTTTAGCATTTGGACACAAGTCTTGAAGTAATTCAAACGAGCGATTCGGTGATGTTTTATCTTTTTTTTGTTTTATTTTGTCCTCTCGTACCTGACTTTCTTCTACATCTACACTATCACGAATTTTATCTTTGCGTTTTTCCTTTTTAGTACTATGACGACGCAGTTTTTCTGAATTCTTATGTTTTGCATCGTTTTCGAATTCATTATTGCTTTCTAATTTAACTTCATCGTCCGAAAATGGCAACTTATGTCTCTTTTGTTTCTTTTTATGTTTCTTACGAATTTCTCCAATATTACGGTTTGAGGTCACAGATTCAGTTTCAGAAGAAAGATCATTAGAAATAGATTTTACATATTGCATTTTAAAATCATTATCGATTTCTCGAGACTTTACCTTATGGTCATCTGAGTCCGATTTGCCAAACAAATTCAGAAGTGAAGTCTTCTTAACTTTATCGTCGCCTAACTCTTTTAGGAGACTCTCTGTTTCTCTGCTGCCTTGCTGCGACTCAGAATCCGATAGAAATTCTTTCTTTATTTTCGTACCAAAATCAGGACTTCGATAAACATTTCTTCTTGAACTCTCATCATCAGTAGTGTCGGATAAAATGCGAGTTCTTGAATTTTTTCGGGACAATTTATTACGGGCATCTTCTTCAATTGTGTGGGCATTGAAGTAATCAATAGTCTTCATACGATCATAGTCTAGACTAGACGCTTGTGATTTTTCGCGTTTCTTACCGTGAAGAACAATTTGCTCATCTTCAGAAGAACTATCCATTGAAGTTTTGTGAGATTTTCTTCTTTCATGGTCCGAATCACTGTCTTCATCCCAACTTGACCTTTTCTTTTCTTCACGTTTTGCTCTACTTTGTTTAAGCTGGCTGAATTTTGCTTTTATTTTTTCTTGACGTTTTTCCTCTTCTTGTTTTTGCATATTTTTGCAAGAACGCGCTTTAACTTTGTCGTACATTGATATATAAGTTGGTTCGTCATCGATAATGTCAAATATAGAATGTTTCTTAGGCTCATCAGAATCAGAACTATCACTACTATGAACTGGTTTACGATTTTTTCGTTTATTATTATCATTTTTATCGTCTTTACTCTTGCGATCTGTTGACATGCGTTTATCCCTAGCTAACTCTTTTTTCTTGTCCTCACTTTTATATTTTTTGTCTTCTTTAAGTTTATTTAATAATTCTGCTTGCTGCAGTGCATCTTGTTGCATTTGCAGTTCCTGAATTTGTTGCAACTGTTGAATGCGTTTCTTTTCCTTCATTTCTTTTTTAAGAGCTTTTTGTTTTTCATCCTCTTCACTTGATCGTAACTCTAAGGTGGCTAGAAAATCTAAATCATTTTGTAGTGTATCAGAATGAGCATCAGAATTTTCAAGTATTTTTTCATCAATGCCTTCCTTGGAACTTTTTCTAACATGCTTGGTTTTGTCAGATACTGGTGATATCTCTTTATTTTCACTATTTTTTATTTCAGCAAAGCATTCGTCAGGTGGTTTGACTTGATTTTTCTTATCTTCTTTAGTTTTACTTTCTATTATTTTTGCAAAATGCCCTTTATTAAATTTAGTTGTTTTATGCCTGTCATTACTTCGACAATCTTTAGAATCTCTTCTTTCAATGCACTTTATATCAGTCTTACACTTTTTTATATCTTCATTTTGACAGTCAAGACTATCTTGCGATGATAATCTTCTTTTATGTCCTATATTAGGTGGTAAACTTGAGCAAGAATTAAGGCGTTCTTTACGCTTACAGTCGATGCCAAAAGAATCAAGTGAATAATGCCTTTGTTTTTCACTAATTTCAGTTTTAGATTTTGTGCAGTGTTCAGAGTGATTATCAGATTTATTTTTTAAATGATTATCTGAAAAACGCTTTTCCTCTTTTATTTCAGTTTTAATTTTTGCTGTATTATCACATTTTGTATCCACTACTTTTTGTGATGCTTCTTTTTCTACATCATGTTTTAGAATCAAGTCGGTGCCTAATTTTGTTTTTGATTTTATTTCTTCCTTACCTTCATGATTTTCTATATCTTTTATTTTTGATGAATCATGAGAAGCCCTAGAAGTGGAAGAGTCAGTCGAGTCTTTACGGCATAAATCTCTAGAATTTTCCTCCTTAGCAGGTTTGTTATGTTTTGCATCATGTTCTTTTCTAATATGATCTCGTTTAGAATCAATGGCATCTTTCTTTAATCGTTCTGACTTGTGTTTATCTTCTCTCTTAAATTTGGTAGATGAAGGTTCATTTTCTGATGCTTCTTTTCTTTTTTCTTTTTCGGTCTTATCTTTCTTGTGATTATCATGACGCACTTTATCATCAGCGTGCTTCGTCTTCTCACTATCACGTTCATTTTTATCAGGTAAATCTTTATCAATTTTTGTTCTTTCTGATCTCTCGGAATTAAGTTTATGACTATTTGTTTCTTCTTTTAATTTTTTGTCCTTATCTTGCCTTTTCTTTGACTTTTCTCTTTCACATTCATGTTTATCCTTATCCAAACGTTCTTTAGAGTATTTAACCGCCTTATCGTTATCGCCTCGCACATTATCTTCAAGATTTCTAGTGTCTGAATGCTTTTTATCAATGGGACTCAATATGACACAACCTGCCATTGGTTTGTCAGAATTTTCTAACACAATATTCTCTTTTTCACATTTATCCATGTGGAATGAGTCAAACAAATTTGAATTTGATTTTTCGTTTTCGTCATTATTTATTAATTCCTGCTTTACATCAACTTTTTTATTCGTATCTAAATAATTTACTGCGTTCAAATGGTTAGATGGCTGTGTTGTACTTGAAATAACATTTTTACTATCAAAGTTATTGAATAATTGAGAACAATGGTCTAAGTTGTTGTCACAGTTTAACTTGGGTTTTAGATCTTCATCTTTGGATGTTTCAGATTTTATATGATGTAGACGTTTAAATAAAAATTTTTCAGGTGATTGTCGTTTATTTGAAGGCGGTTCAAATGTCATAAATTCTTCTTTCTTTATGTGGTGTTTTATTATGTTTGATTCAATATTATTACAATTTACTGTATTGTTATTCACAAGTAATGTTTCATTTTGGTTAAAATTTCTTTCCATTTTTATGGAGCTCAGTAATGTTGAAAATTTATCATCTGATCTCTTTAAGCTTTCTTCAATTTGGTTTCCATCTTGTGACATAAGACTTCTTTCTATATTTTTAATATCAGAATCAATTTTATCAAAGCAGTCTTTCACAACGTCTGTAACATACGAATTTGTTTCGTCTTCACGTTCAATGGAACAAGGTTCTCTTTGTTTATTTTCAATTTCTCTTTTAGTTTCCTTTTCTACATCCACTCCTGTGTCCCTATCTGCACTAGGTGATGACTTACGGTCTATCATTTCAGTCTGTAATTTGTCAACGGAAGGAGTTCTTAAGCGGACTCGTGAATCAAGTCTATAATCACTTTCATTAAACTTTCCTAGTTTCTCGAGTCGATAAGGTCTCTCTGGTCTATTGAGACGCGGGTCGGCTGGTCGGTCTATCGATTCGGATTCCATTTCCGGCGGAGGTGGCTGCGGGGGCAGTGGCGGAGGCGGCACACCAACGGGCAACGCCACAAGCGGGACGGAAGGCGTCGAGCCCGGGGCTGTCGTCGTCGGCACCACCAGCGAGTGGGGTGGGTGCGACGGGAATGGATAGCGTAGCGCCCGCGACACACACGAAGATGGACGCGTGTGGGGGCTGCCGCCCGGACTCGGGGCTCTAGCGGCTCCCTCCAAACGTTCAGAGTCCTCGTCGAACACGGAACGCTTAGCTAGTAGCGAACGCACAACCTCCGACGGCTTAACCTCGTTAATGTCGACCTCGAGAAGCCTGTGTCGAAGACGGGCGCGATCGGGCGCGTCGGCAAGAGCACGCGAGCCACTCCATTTTTCGTATTTTTCATCGAGGCTGCGGATCCGTTCTTCCAGGGAGGGTGAGTGCGGCGCCGAACCCGTGCTCGAGGATGAGGCGGAAGGGGGCCGCGGTGGGGAGTCGGGGG
>DWHP01008326.1:0-10594 GCA_018247895.1 Parnassius honrathi | reverse complement strand
CTTATTAATAAATAATAATAATACTAATATTTTCGTTATTTAATTTTTTTTTCTTTGAATGATATTATAGTCATTTCAAACTAGCGCACAACAGCCCGCTTTTATTGAGACAACTTAGTGATCGCAGCTTCTAACTTATTTTGTCCGTTTTTCTGGGACACTATTTTCTACAGCGATCGTTCTCCTGTTCTCTAACCTCCAAGGGTTTCATATACGTCTAAGTGGATTGGTTTTTGGCGGGAACTTGGCCGTCGACGGACGGTCGCCCCTGTTCTTTCGCTTAAATAATGGTTTGAAGTGGATTTTGATTCGTAAGTGATGTGATTTTGTGATTTAAGTGTTTGCGCGCGTGAAATATAAGAGAAAATGATGAAACAAGTGCTTTTATGTTGACATAAACCTCAAGTTAATTTGATCGCTTCGGCGCCGTATGAACTTGAGTGGCTGTCATCATAAACAGTTCGCTGGGTTGGGCTGTCGTCAAAATCTACCAAAAACTTCGCAATGTGACGCATCAGCATATTGCGTAGAAAAAATATATAAAATGAAGATTCTGAAAGAAATGATAGGCTCAGAAGGGTTAGAACCCAGAGCCGTAATGCCATTTAAATACAAAAATGTCTATGTAGATTGTTAGCTTGTCTATTGATTGACTGATGGATTTGATTGAAATTGGATTTATGGAAATTCAAGAATTGAAGAAAATCTTTGGACTACTAATGTTGTCTGCAGTTTTTTCAACAAGTTTTGTGTTAATAATTTAATAGATGTTTAGATTAAGGTTATTAAATGTGATCAGTGGACAATTTATCTTATTACTATGTCCAATAGTTCTATAGAAGGAAGACTGAAAGGTTTGCAAGAACGCTTACAAAATGAAATGCGTACACGGAGAGATGGTGGTTTACAAAACCAAGGTGGTCTCGGGACACCTAAGTCTGCAGGCCGCAAACCTAGACCCTGTAAGTCTTTTATCGCAATACGTAAATTGAAAATATATAGTCTGACATCTGTTTTTACACACATTCACTACCACAACATTGTTTTACTCTTGCAGTTATAATATGGTTTAATTTGCTTGTATAGACATAAATTTGTACTCATAAGCATAATCTTTTTAAGGAAACAACATTTTAAATTATGTTAAGAATATCGTTTTCTTTAAATTCATTTATATTATATTATATTTGCCCCCTCTTCTATAAAAAAAAAATAATATATGTATTAGATATTGGTTTCTATCATATAAATGCGAACTACGAAGACAATTGCAGATAGAATTTTTTTTTAATTGGAAACTTTTAACATTAATAATACTGTTTTCAGAAGACACATCTTAAGCCCATAGAAACCAAACAGTCACTACTATATTTTATTATAAATTATCATTGCTGAAATAAAATCTATATCTATCCTAGCTCTGGGTATAAACCGTGCTATATAAGCTATAATTAGCATTAGTATATCATTTATATGAAGAATTAGACTAGAACATATGTGAACAACATATATTTTTGGCAAAACTTGAGATTTGTTGTGGCCACTTTGTGACTGCGGACTAAACAAAGATAAAATAGATTATAAATTTTTAACAGCCCTTACCTCATATAACATCACCTATCCTGTAAATCTTAGCTATTTGTTGCATTAACTCTATACTCCTTTTGTACAAATTATTTGATTGCAAATCCATTAATAACATGAAAATATAGTATATTTGTGACTTACAAATACTTGTTTTCTTGCTTAGGTAATTTTGTAAAATTAACTATGAATTTAGATTTGTCTAAAAGTCACCTTATCTTCATTCACATAGAGAAA
Organism: Parnassius honrathi; assembly: GCA_018247895.1. Classification (NCBI taxonomy): domain Eukaryota; kingdom Metazoa; phylum Arthropoda; class Insecta; order Lepidoptera; family Papilionidae; genus Parnassius; species Parnassius honrathi. Next base: position 8,773 of record DWHP01008326.1, on the reverse strand, counting down.
GCCCGTCTATGGAAGCTTCATAGCAAAAGTTATTAAGAAATTTTGTGATTGTCATGAAATACTTGACACTGGAAGAATCCATTTTTAGTTTGCCAAATTAGGACAAAAAAGTTCAGCTTGATTAGTCTTGATTTTGGTAGTTCCATACCATAAGTACATAAGTACCTATTTATGTAGTGTTTGTTTCCATTTTTCTTTGTAAATATTCTAATACTTTTACTCTCAATATCCTATACCCATGTATAGACACATCCTTTGAAGATGCATCAATATGGCTTTAGTATCCTGCTGCACTATTTTTATGGTGATTTTGGTCTTAATTGATGTACAATAAATCAATGCATTATTGTACATCAATTAAGACCAAAATCACCAACAATAATGCTCTGATGAACCATGTAGTTGCAGTGTAAGAATGTTCACAACCTCATATCAACTTTTTGTTGCTTAACTGGCAACTATGGAAATTATCTCAATCGCAATCTATGGGAGAGACCTATGTTCAGCAGTGACCTAGTCGGCATTAAAGGTAGTGGTAATACTCTGATGTACAATTTAGCTACATTTTTGTGTGCATATATGTATTTTTTAAGAAATTAATTTTTAAAGGGGTATTAAAATCAGATAGATTATTCAAATAATCAGTTATTTGTACTGTTGACCTGAAACAGAGGACCAGTTCAGTGAATCAATCTTACCATATGCCCTCTATCATATCATTCAGCAGTGGACTTTAGATAGGCTATCATGAATGAATGGGTCAATGAATTTTGTTTAATATAAGTTTTTTTATATACCATAAGTGTAACAAACAAGTACCCAGTCCACTTGATGGTAAGTGGATGCTGTGGTGCATAGACATCTACATTTAACTTTGATTAAGAATCAAAATGCAGATGCGTTATAACCCCTGAGGACTAAGATGGATAACCTCAATTCCAGTAAAATGGATCTCCGGTTCTCTACACTCACTATACAAAACAGCAGCATTAAGCTGCTATTTTTTGCTGGTATTCTGTGAGACCATGGCTTTCCCTGGTCGAGCCAACCCATTTGTGCTACAACCATGATATAGCTGCAGTGTGGTTTTACCACATTTAAAACATGGTTCTCTCACTTATTAAATAAAATTGTTTCAAACTTAAAAGATGGTAATCTCTGTTTAAATCCACATTTATATTATTAGTTTACCTACTATATCTATAAAATTATTTATTTAAAGTTCACTTCAAATAAAATCAGAAAAATTTATTTAAACATAGTAGATGTCTCACACTTGACCGATGCTGACTGTTTAGAGCAACTGGGTCCGAGTGAGATGCATTCTGATATTACACGGCAACATACGTTATAGACAATGGACATATTGATTACAAAACAAAATATAAATGTGTTGATACACTTCCACTAGGTATTGTAATTCCAGGAAGAATTCTAGGAAATGTCATCAGATAAATTGCAAATAATTTTGAGTACAAAGGTGGAAATACCAAGTAATAGGAAACAATTTAAATAAGACAGTTCTTGCATTGTGCTTAGTATCTATTTAATGTGTTACATGGATACCAATCACAGAATTATTTAACTGTCACCATCAATCAATATTCAACAATAGGTTTTAAAACAATATTAGTTTTTATCATTAGCCTGTAAAATTCCATCTCAGAACATTTGCATGTTTCATTTAAATCAATCAATCAATAGGTATATTCTTTATTGTACACATTGAAAATAATTATATCCCTATAAGTTGGCATAATCAAACTAAGCAATCACTTTTTTTAAATAGAATAATGTGTGTAAGTGACAAATGGGCATACAGTCCACCTGATGGTAAGTGGGTGCTAGGGCCCATTGACATCTACATTTATCGCAGAGTGGAATAAGCCACCAGAGAACATAATCTTACCCCAAAATGTGAACCAATTCAAAAACAGATTAGATAACCATTTTCTGAACTGCGATAGGAGTAACTAGTGGGCACAAACTGAATACAGGCATCATCAGTTGTCACAACTGCTTGCCTGCAAATGTATAATTTTATTAGGATTACATCCTAATGAAATTAGTGAAAAAAGGTTTTTTTTTGTTTACATTCCTTGTGATTTCATTTGAAATGAACTTTAATCACTTATGTCACCTCCATCTTTTTAGAGATGAAATTGTTTTGATAATATCACTTTTCTTGCAAGTATTTTACTTTGATACAATATTTTTGAATTTATTCCAAAGTTTATTGGAGCTTTTCCAGCTTTATATTTGTAACACAAATCAATAGTCAATTCAAACTATATTAATATGATTTATGGTTGAGCAAACTTCATCTGTTTTCATTGTCATTTTATCTTCATGCAGTCTTCTTATATTTGTTAGGTAGATCTTATATTAGCACCACTTACATATTCCCAAATTCATATTAAAGCATAAGTTTGTAAACAATAATGTTATATAGATTTCATTGTGAAACAAAGTTACATCCAATATTCAGTTGCTATTTGTATATCAATATAATTTTTTAAACTAGCACTGCTATTAAATCTACTAAGTATACTCCTATAAAAGCTGGATTATTCATCACTATGATTTCATTCATCATTCTTTTAGATCACCATTTAGCAAACTGGTAGACATATCTGGTTAACTTGACTCTTTATACCTTTAATGGATATAGTTAATATCATTCTTAACAAGCTCAATTTTGCTACTATAAAACTTTCATGACTACTCTAAAACTTTCTTAGTTTCTACATTCTTTTTGTAAAAAGAAACAAGATTTTTGTCTATATTTTCCATTATATAATTTATATTTCATATAAAAAGAATCCAACAGTTTATTAAGTATTCTCAATATTAATGTCTGCTATTTAGATTAGTTTGTTTTGAATTCAGAACAGCAGCTTCCCTATCATGGAATAGTCACATTGTGTACAAATTATTTGCATAACTTGGCATTGAACACACAGTGGGTGGTGTGCACTCACTGATGAATACATAGTTTTAAGCACATACATGTATAATGTATATGTATTGTTTATAGACACCATTGTTGTTTTATAAATTACCATCGTTATGGGATTTGGCACTCCAACAAACACTGGCAATGTTTTACTTGTGACATTGTGTAAAACTTGTTGTGCTTATAACACCATGTACAATCTATAGATTACATGCTACAGAGATTCTGTCGAATAACCTGTTAAATCTTTTCTGAAGTTGAATCTGAATATTGGTTGATTCTCTTGAAATTGTTGTAAAAATACTACATCTGTAAGTGTCAAATTATTGCTATATATAATATAGCTGCCATGTTATCAATTAGTATTTGGATGTAGTATTCCTTAACCTTCCAAGCATAAGTGCTGTCTTTTTCCGAACAATGTTCATAGATTCTTTATGAAGACTGAATTAACTAAGCTCCTTCCTATTATTGTAAATTTACTGGGCAGTAAAGCTACTTGTCCTTTTTTAAATTAATAAAGTACTCCCCACGTGATAGTGGCTACTACACCCATGGTAACCTGCAACCACAGTGCAAGTTTGGCCTCACATGCAATACCATTGCCATCTCTTGGACCGGGGCACCCCAGTGCCAGCTCCTTCCACTAGACTGGATCCGGTACAGAGCGGTTCAAATCATCGACCACCAATGTCTTTATGATCGGCTTGATTCACTGGCACTGCATAGGGATGTTCCATACCTTTGCATTTTCTATTGCATCTACCAAGGAGAGAGCTCTGAGGAATTGTTCGGATTAATTCCAACTGCCAAATTCCATGAACGCACATCACGTCAAAATTCACAATACAATCCTCACCATCTGGATGCTTGGCAGTCTACCACTGTGCGTTTTACTAGGAGCTTTCTTTCTCGAACAACTTCTCTGTGGAATTGTTTACTACCGGCGATTTTTCGGACCACTAAGACTTAGGGACCTTCAAGAAAAGACTACTCCTTTCTAAAAAGCCGGCAGCGCATCTGCAATTCTCCTGGTGTTGCGGTTGCTCATGAGTGTTGGTAGCCACTTAACATCAGGTGAGCCGCATGCTCGTTTGCCATGTCTTCCAGCCACTTCTGAAGACTAAGATGCCGCAAAGCTCATTATTGAATTGTGTCTCTTGCCCATCAAACAGAAACAAGGTAATGGGTGCATTGCTGCTTAGTGGCAGAAATATGTAAAGTGTAGTAGTAACCCAGATGGATTCATTCTTAGTTCATTACAGCCTATAAATGTCTGGTGTCCAACATTGGCCTACCCCATAGATTGCTTTACAGGGATGTGATATTTGGCATATTTTTCATGCTTAGCAGATGGGTTGGCAGCTGAAGTATTTTTTTATTATTTTGAGTTGTTCAGGAGGATACTGCTGCCTATTACTTCTTTCATTTCCTGCTGTCGCTTGTTTCTTATTTCGTTTATAAAAAGTATGACACCCTATTTTATTTATACTGAGCCTAAAGCATTGCAAGCATTAGTTTAGCAAATTAGGTGTTCTTTCATTGCTGCAACTCCATTTATTGTAAAGTTGTTTATCTTTATTTTATTTTTTCTAATTTCAAGTGCATACAACATATTAATAGTGATGAATAAATTAATATGTTGTAATACATTCACAATGCATTCATCGCTTTCTTGGTTTGGAATTAGCTGCAATAAACACTTACCATCAGCAGGACTTTTAACGGTAATTTCTAAGATTCTAATAAAATCACATTAATATTATGTAGCCAAGCCAATTCATTTTTTTTTGCAATTTTTTGAGTGTTAGATAAAGGACCTTTTTCAAACTAAAAAATTAATATGCTGGATAACATATTTTCTGTGTTATTCTATATTATTTACAGTACTAGTGGACTTTTGGGGTAAGAGTTTGTATTTGTACTACATGTAAGTACGGAAAAAATGGTTGTACAATAATTTATAAGATATGAGTTCACTTTGTACTCACCTTGCATCACACATCATTTAGAAATGCTTTACTGCCATTGACTCAGCCAGACGGATGAGGCTGTCATATATTTTCATTAATCCATTACATTGTTAGGTCCAAGTGACTTAATGAATATTGAATGTTTTATGGAAACAATGCTTAGAGGCTCCCACAGAGCAAAGGTAGTAAAATTATATTTAAAGTGAATAAATTGAGTTTTATTTGTTTATCAGTAAGTGTATGTACAATACTCTTGAGCTTGAATAAAAAATATACAGCTTTGGAGAAAACAATCTACATTAGTTGTCATGAATGTATGATACCCTTAGGTAAGAAGTATGATGATAATTTTATTTAGAGAGGGAGAGTTATATTAGTCCTTAATAAATAGTATATAAATAAATTTAGCATTATCATGCGTTGAAAATTACCTAGCAGACTTTAGTAGACAAGTAAGTTATTTTGCTTGATTTATTATTTTTAAGCAATTTACTTATGTTTGAATCTAAGTAAATTGCTCAAATTTGCCTTACCAGTGATTGAAACTGATTTTGTATTTTAGCCTTCTCAAAAGAAAAAGAATCAAAATGCAGTTGCATTGTCATCCCTGTTGTGTCTCTACACTCACCATATGAAACAGCAGCATTAAGTTGCTATGATGAGATGATGAGAGTGTGATACTTACCCAGTTAAGCCAACCCATTTATCCTACAACCATAATATAGCTGCAGCATGGCTCTACTGCATATGTACAAATAGCATTGTTTGCGCCCGATTTGAGCGGGGAACCGGTTGAGAGCGGGGGCGCGGGGAGAGGGTCGCCCGCACGGAATCACTTAGACGGCAGTCCACTCTGAGTTGCTGTTGAGCGCGCTTGTGAGACACCTGTTGTTGTAGTCGGCTGAACCGGCAGCCGTGTTTCGTCGCGTCGCGAACAGATTTGCTGGCCCCTTCCTCGCCAAGTCCTCCGATCTTCGTAACGCGCTTTAACATAAGGCCTACCTGTGTGTTTCGTGTGCCTCTCCACTACGGCCATACGTTTGGAACTTGTGAGTGCCCTCAGCACTAAAGCCTTTGTGGCCACGCCGGGCCGCTTCGTATCGCGTCGCGGTTTCCCGGACCCGATCCGGTCAGATTGCGGAACGAATTGTAGGGGCACGGATAGATTTTGAAAGAGGTCGTCGAATTTCTGTCCAACAACAGGACTAATTGAGGTGCTGCGATGTCCAGGAAGGGCATCTAGTGGAAATTCGACCCTCCAGCTTGCCCACACTAAGGCGGTATTTTGCAACGTGCTGTCGGGACCCTATCCCGTTTGGGCATTTACTCGCGGACATAAGTCCTTATGTCCGGGACGGGGGTTTATTTACGCTCATTTTGAGCGGGGAACCGGTTTGATAGCGGGGGCACGGGGAGGGAATCGCCTACCTCGGTGAAGTCAGGTCATATGATACACTTTCTTGCACATACACACACACACACACACTACCACCACTTAACTCTGATGCTACCTTGTGGTCGACCCAACTCCGGAACTAGGTGAGTTTTGTTGGCTTGATAACGATATGTATAATAAATCTCCATAAGCCATTCGGGCCCTCCCCTCTCTTACTCATCGAGTTGGATTACTATGGGCCCTAATCCAGTCGACCTTCGTCTGGGCAACTCAGGGCCGTAACAAGCAGAAACGAAAAACGCAAGTCCGAACCGTTTTTTAAGAATATTAATTAAATATATATATTTATTAAAACTTTTAAAATGCATTAGTAGCGATTTGTTATTGTTTTGGATAGAATTTTTAAAATAATAGAAATGTTAAAAAAATAAAATAGTGTAATATTGAGAAAAATAAATAATCAATTAAATGTTTTAATTCTGCTCATGTTCTTCTAAAAGCTTTTAATTCTTGCATTAAACTGTTTTATTGTATAAGATAGGTGAAAATATTAATGAAAACTGTATCGTTATTATTGTACTTGTAAGACAGCTATTTTTTATGTTTGAAATATATTGATGCTTTATGCAGTGTGTATGTTTAATCGTTTCAATAATGTGTTTAACTTGTACTTCATAAGTAATACAGCTGTTTTGTGATATTATTATGGGAAATAAAGTGATGCCACAATATATGGTAATGTTATAGTTAAAATTATCGATTCATTGGGGAGTTTTCACGCACGGTCCTCCTTACGGTTCAGCTTAATGTCCCCCAAGACCTTAGTAAGCTAAATTTTCGGTCCGTTCGGAGCAGTTCGGGAACAGCTACAGCTTTCGGTTATAAATCAAGAAAGGAGACGAAATTGGGAAAAGTAAAGTAAAAGTTGTGAAAGTATGGAAATTTCAATATCACATTTCCAAGGGGCGTTTAAAACAATGGCTGTTTTCTTTCGCCCGAAGTAAGAAGTCATACAGTCCACTAAGTACATGACTGACGTCAGAACTGTGATCATTTATTGGGACTCGTAATCTTAGTCGTCGACCACTTTCTTTTGAGAGTGTGGTCAAGTTTCTAAGTCGAACGTCTTATCAGGGGTCGCGCCCACCGCGTTGATTTCCGAATCCAACGAGGTGTGCTACAGGAAACGGGCCTGGAATTGGTTGATCACTGTTGAGTGTGAGATAAAGAACGACACTCTTCTTTTCAATAACTATAAAGACGTCATTCTTGTTGTCAAAACTGCGGTTGCCAATTCGCCTGCGCAACGTAGTAACTGTGGAAAATATGATGTAATCTATGGTGGAGGCCTATTTTAAGCAATTAACTTTCTATAGTTTGGTAAAATAGTAACAGTAACAGTATAGAAAAGAAAGCTTCAAAACTTTTTAAATAAGAGTCATCCTCCTCAAATTTTTGAAATCCGGAAAGATATTAACATAACGCTTTATAATGAGAGTGTGAATATTAGAATATGTAGGTTTTGTGTTAACAACATGGGCAGTAGCATCTTCCTGATAACAACTGGAAATTATTAAAAAAATACTACAGTTACCAAATCGCTCGCCAAGCGGTCTATTGGGGAGGTTTATGTTCAGCGGAGAATTTTATACGCTGTAATGGATAGACAGTAAAAGAGCACTGAAAAAAGCAATATAGTAATATTGCAGTCATTAGATTTTCTTCGTTTGTACAACAGTAATATTTTTACAAGTTGATGTAGAAATTGCAGAAGAATTAGTATTTATTTCTAGCTTACATACTTACAGGTTGATCGGGTATATATTGTTCAATTTGCCACAAGTCCTCTCGAAGGCTATCGAAATTGTCTTCAAATATTGTCTCACCAGCGCACGCGGTTCCGATGCGCACCACAGTGTCAGTAGGACGACAGTCCGTTTGCACTGGCGACTGGCTGTTGACATCAACTAGTTCTAAAACAATAAGATACATTCTCTCACGTATTTGTATAGTTATAGTTTATCAACTATAACTGTTTGCGCTCTTTTGAGCGGGGAACCGGTTTGATAGCGGGGGCGCGGGGAGAGGGTCGCCCGCGCCGCTCGCTGCGAGCGAGACTAGGTCAGTCCCTTTTGAGCGCCAGCGCGACGCCTGTCGTTTTGTAGTCGACTGAACCGGCACCCGTGTTCCGTTGCGTCGATTCGTTAAAGCGTTCGGCCGCTATAGTGTTAGCTTATTTTCGTTAAGATACGTGACTAGGACTTTGTTTTTAGATTGCGTGATTAATTTAATTTCGCTTGTTATTAATTGTGTCGACTAGTTGCCTATGCGGCGTTTTGTATCGCACGGATTCACTTAGATTATAGACTAAAAGAATCGAGCGTGTTATTTGTAGTGATTAAAGGAACTTTTGTGCTGTTTTTGACATTGATGTGTAGCTTGCGTAGC
>DWHP01008325.1:0-10594 GCA_018247895.1 Parnassius honrathi | reverse complement strand
AAAACCCTCTCAGAAATGAGGGGAGGCCTGTGCCCAGCAGTGGAACGTATATAGGCTGTAACTTTACTTTTTACTTTACTTTATTTATTTGGTTCAAAACCGATTGAAAGTTGTTACTGTAGACAGTAACAACTTTTATAACTCTACTTTTAATGCAGTGATACTTTATAGACATAACATTTTAAAAAAATAACAATGATTAATAAATATCGGTGGCAAGTTCGCCATTTCATATAAATTCGCTACTGGTGAAAAATAAAAATAACGTGCACTATCACCGTTATCATTAATCCAAACACTACGTTTTTGTATGTGGTAGAGCCATGCCGTAGCTATATTATAGTTGTAACACGAATAGGTTGGCTCGACCGGGGAAGAACAACGCTCTCACAGAATACTAACCTAAAATAACAGCTTAATGCTGCTGTGTTTCGTATGGTGAGTGTAGAGAAATGGAGACCCTTTTCACTGGAAACGAGGCATTTCATTTTAGTCTTCACGGGTGACAACGCATCCGCATTTTGTTTCGTAATCGAGGATAGATGTAGATGTCTAAGGGCCACAGCAACCGCTTACCACCAGGTTGACTGTAGGCTACTTTACAACCCTTATCCTTTTAAATAATATTAAAAAATCAGTGACTTTGTCAGTTCGATTACTCATTAGATATGAACGTTATAATATATTTAAAAATCTAAGATTGAAAAAGTCATACCTATTTTTTTTACAAGTGCCATTTGATGTTTAGTGCTATTAAATTGTTGAAATATACAGTCAATTTAACACGTAAAAAAAGTTTTTTATAATTTCAAATGAGAAAGAAAGCAATGCTTGATCAGTTCAGATTTTTAATTACAGGGCAAAAAGTCAAGGAGGCAGTGAAGAAAATAGTGTTTATAATTAATAGTAAAAAAATTAAAAGTAATAAAATTAACATAAATATTTTCTTATAAATAGTCCACCGCTGAACATAGGCCTACCCCCTAGATTGCCTCGTAGGGGGGATTTTGTCATAGTTGCCGCGCTTGGCAGGCGGACTGACAACCGCAGTTTTTTATTGTTTTGAGTTGCAGTTAGGAAGATGCTGCTGTCCATCTCAGTTTCAGTTCCCTGCGTCGCCTTTCACGGCACCCTCGCGACGATATGCTGCAGTGGATGTGCTTACACCGCCACTGCAGGGTAAATTACAATATTACAAAATCAAAGTTTTAAAAATTAAAATCTTTTTATTTTTAACTTTATACGGAGATAATTATTAAAAAAGAGATTAATTATGTAACAGGTATAAGTATTATAAACATAATACATAAACATTCACGCCTGTCACCCAGAGGGGTAGACAGAGACTACAAACTTCCATTTAGCACGATCCTGACGCACCCCTCTCGCCTTTTTCACATTCTATATCTACGCATACATGCTTGTCGGTTAGGGGTACTCTTAATTTGGCTCATATTCAATATATCGCCAATTAGGCTGAAAAACTTTCGCCAAGGGCGTCCCTTTCCGATTCTTCCGTTCACTTCTGCAACAGAAATATGCTTTGTTACTCTATCACTCTTTCCACATGACCAAACCACCGAAGTATTCCTTAACCCTGGTCACAACATCATCTTGCAAAACACACTCTTCTCTTATCACACAATTTTTCACCCTGTCATTCGGATTCAGCCCCAACATACTCCTTAACGACCGCATTTCTACTGCGTTCATTCTACTCTAGTGCTTCTTCTGCCACACCCAACTTTCACTACCATACGTTAAAGGACCAACACAGCATCGTGAATTGCCATTATTTAACATTATTATAGTATACCGTTATTTATCTACTAAGTAATTTGTGGAAATAGAAATAAATATTATAATATATCATTAATAAACTTGAATTTGAGATTGTCATCTGTAAGTCATATGTCGTAGGCCATATTTCCTTGATAGAAAAGAAATAACGAATAAAAAACAACCTCGAATTTAATTGGATTTGCAGGTTTAAAAAAAATTAACTACAATTAAAAGAAATAAATTAAACGAACACGATGTGTCTGCACTTAAAAGTAAAATATCAAACACATTACTGATGAAATGAAAGGAACACGAACAATTTAATCAAAATTTAAAACCCATTTTCAAATAACATTCGCGTAGTGTGTACCAATTTAAATTATCACAAGGTATAAAAAAACTTTAATTAGCGTGAATTGCCAGCATGTGGGCACAATTTATGTGTCCGTCTCCAATTTAAAATTAATACCGTGGCGCGAGTAGAAAATTTGAAAAGTTTGAACGACGTCGCCGGCCTCCGCTCCAGCGATTGCATTTTTATACAAGCAAGACAACCTCTTAGTTTATTAGGGAAGCCAGTTATTAGAGGTCCGAGGGATTTCTCTGCGGACGCCGCGTGCTCTCGGAACGACTTCGCCCCAGTTAATTAGTTTAATGGATACGTCGCTTACCGGTCGTGTCTATTCTGTAAATGTTACGACTACAATAAACCTCGTTTTCTTTAATCGTGACTCTGAGATCGGGGAGATCTATTCAAATTCTCTAAATTGAAACGGAGCTTTCTGCCATTTAATTTCGAATCGAGCGCCCAATCCAGGGCAGCAGTGGTGCACTTATGCACCGGCACATTTCCCACAGCCCGGTGCGCCGGATCCGCATCTGCACACGACAAAGGACATCCGGCCACAATAGCTCCATTAAAATAATGCAAGTAAATGAGGATTTGCGGAGGCGAGTCTGCCGAATCCGCTCCGCTCGCTCAGCTCCGCTCACAATACTCGACGGGCCCGGCTGCGACGACGCTTAAAACACTATACACGAACATGTTTCATTAGCTAAGTGGGAGGCTTTTGGTGACTGAATCTGTGTAATGCAGCTAGCTAGGCGCAGCGCCGCTTTTACTTAAACGCCGTAATTAAAACATCCCCTTCCCACTAAGGGCTGAGTTCTAAACTCAATTCAACTAGTTTCTAGTGGTCAATTTTGTTAGTATGCCACGATGAAGGCATTTATTTTTTAACTCGATTCAAGTGGAATTTTTTGACAGTTAAAACGGGACTTACATATTTGTTCTTTCTATATATTAATGCTTACTGTCAAACGACCTCGTATACCAAATTAATTCATTTAATGTATGTACATACTATTATTGATTGAAGAGTTATTTTTACTTGTAAACGTTTGATATATGGATATGATCTATATTTATAAGACCATTATATATATCAATATTCGGTGCATTACAGTAATAACAAAATTACCATATTTGACCTTGATTTGATCACAACCTTCAAAAGGCTCTGAGTAGCTCAGTAGTGCCCAATCACACGAGCAACTCGAATTCGCTTTCGTGTTCTTTTTCACACGATTCCTTTAATGAATAATCAGGCAGACCCATATCTACAAGACATTCGAGTGGCTGGCATGGCTTATTATATACATGCCTTTAGTATTATATACGAGGGGTGTTCAATGTATTCTCGGTATGGGTATTTTAGAAAAAAGATAAATTTATGAAATATTTTTTATTTTTCGATATAAGTCTCCCATGACATCGATTTCACTTGTTCGTGAAAAATGCTTGAAAAGATATTCTTCGTCTTAGTTTGAAAAAGTTCATTTAGAGGGAACTTGAGCTCATTATCGTCAGCAAACAGCTTTCCCTAAAGGTCTTTTTTATTTTTGGGAGTAAAAAGTAGTCGCGGTGGGCTAGGTTTGGGCTGTATGGTAGGTAGTTAAGTTCCTTAAACCCTCAATCTCGTACAGTAAACTTGGAGAGCCGCGCCGTGTGAACCAGTGCGTTGTCATGAAGAAGCAGCTCTCCACTGGTCAGCTTTCCTCTTCTCTTTTCTTTTATTGTTTCTCTCAAACGGCGTAAAGTACCTAAGTATTTGTCTGCGTTGATTGTTTCACACTTTTTTGTGTACTCGATAAATAGTACTCGTATTTCTTTGGAATCCTATTATTAGCATTATTAGCAAATCACTCTAATACCGAGAATACATTGAACGGTCCTCGTATATTGTCATCATCTCTGTTTCTCTCTGTAAAAATTTACTGCTGGAGATCGGCCTCTCTCGTTGTTGGTGTCTTTGCCTTCGTCGTCACGCTAGGCGACTTTTAAGGTCTATTTTTGTGTGTGTTTTAAATCGTTTGTTACATTATTATGTTACTTTAAAACAAGTACAGTTCTGCGACAAAACACTTATCTATATTTTTATAGAAATGTCATTAGGAATTTCTACTGTATGTTGTAGACAGACGATTACATACTTAAATTGTACATGGACAAACGTTCGCATACACGGAATAATTACTTTTTCATCATCTTTACAGCCCTTCACAAGTTCACTGCTGAATATAGGCCCCAAGGAATGAACAAAGCTCTGTCCTGAGTTGAGAACTGCATCCATTAAATTACTGTATCTCTTACCAGGTCGACACTCCATATAGGGGTGGGCCGCTCTCTTTCGCTTCTCTCGTCGCACTTCGCTTACCGGTACGAGGCTGCCACTCTAGAACTTTTCTTCCTATTCGGTCGTCGATCCTTCGGGATTCTAGCCCGCAACACTCGACGCAACCTCGCAGTCTAAAAAAACTTAAACAATTAAACAAACACTGATAAACGCAAATCGTATCTAAGAAATGTCCGTCGTCACAGTCAATTAAGTCGTCAATACTTCAAATACGTATTTGCACTATTTGTAGCAATTGTATCCCTCCGGGTAATGAGGATTACGCGTCAGCGCGCGCTAGTGTGGAGGCTTCCGTGCCGGCGTTTAATAACTTTATTGATCACTAACGAGGAAAATTGATCGACATTAACGATCTTAATCGCGGCCGGTGTCGATTCATTGCGTGTCGATGGCCGATCTCGGGTTAATTTAATTGAAACTGATTTGAGTAATTAATTAGCGGCGAACGAGAGCTCTCAGCCGGATGAAGCTCGCCCCCGCCGATGTTTACAACGGCTCGTACATATTGAGCGAATCGACGACGAAGACGCGCCCCGGTACTGGGTTCCACAGTTACGTCTTAGCTTTTATTTTAGAATACAATATGAATTTGGTATTACACTATTTATTTTTACTTTACAAGTGGACTAGGTAACTTCACTGTGGCATTTCAACTTCTAAACGCAAATTAGAGCTAAAAATGTTGAATACAAGTATGTTTCTTTTCATTTTGTAAACTACGATTTCTTTCGATGTTACTTACTTCGAAGATTTGAAATCGTTAAAAAAATATTTTTAATGCCTACATTCTAGTAAACTATGAATAACCTTATAAATTATGTAACTATCATAGAAAGTAAGCTTAAATCACCCACCGATAATAATTTAAATTGAAAATTTACTAAATCCCGAAACAGAAAATCTTCAAAAATCTAGAAAACCTGCTTTTAAATAATAATAAGAAAACCTCACCCAAATCGCTACAAAGCCACGGATAGACAAACACACATAGCTGTCGAACTTATAACTCCACTCTTTTTCGCCGAGGGTTAAAAACTTCTGTAAGAAACAGACGGACAGACAAAAGGGATTCTATACATATTCCGTTTTGCTGAATTTGGGACGGAACTCTAAAAAAAAAATGAATAGCGTTTTGAGTAAATATAATTACAAACATAAAACAGCGAAAAATGAAATTAATAACGTTTACAACACCACAGTGCCGATCACAAAAGTAAAAAAACAGTCTGCATTATGTTACATTACAACGGATACATTGTACGTAGTTGATTGATTTAGCTGAGAGCATCGCGACGCGTAGGTTAATAGCATTTAATTCCGCTAAAACGCTGGGCGATCCGTCATAATGAATATTTATTCTCGACAGAAGTCGGCGCATACTTTTATGACGAATACATATTTTAGTAGCCGACGTAATTCCGCTGATTACTTTCTTTAATTTTTCTGAAAACGTTATCTACTGCTGTCTATGTAGATAGGTAAGTGTATTAAAGCTCGACGAAGGGCAAATATGAACGCAACGTTAAATAAAATACACAATTGTAATCTGAATGTTCAGTTAACTTGATGTTATTATGGATTAAAGTTATGAATATTGAAACATTATTTCAATATTCATAACTTTAATCCATGGTGATGAGATCGAAAAGGACTTTATTTATTATATTTTTAACGGGAACATTTATTCAAAACTATTTTGAAAAGAACTTCTTTTGTGAAAACTTAAAATAAACTTTTATTTAATAAGTCTTTAATATTAATAATGAAAAACACAATATTGCAAAATTTATTGCACGGCCATTATAACTAGGACGCCAAGTGGAAACTGTGGCGAGTCCATAATTAAATAGATGTTATTATACAGTTGCCTCGTACAAATTAATTAACAAATTGAAATGAAAAAAATTGTTTAATAATATTCTTTCCTTAATTGATTTTCAATCACGTGGGCTTGTAATATTTGAATAGCATTGATTTTTATTCAAATATAATATTGTAAATTGCAATAAGCAGATGTCGTTCCGTATTTAATGTTTCCTCGTCCATTAGTCATATGAAACATGTGCCAATACAAATGATATTGAGGTTTATGAATGACGGACGGTTTCGGAGGTGAGGCTAGGACGGGGGTGGGGGTGCCCCGAGGGGGGCAGAGAAGGGAACACTAATGGATTACATTCGCGCGAGTGAATTAGGATATTGTCGTGCGATCTGTTCCGGTGCACTCCTTTATGATCCTCCCTTTCATACGGGTACATATCTGAGTCGCGAAGTCGTTACACAGATTAAATATTGAAAAAATAATGAAATTACCGCGAAACATCGCAAGTGACGCGATAATGGAAATGCAATAATGAACTTTGCCTATTCTTTTGCTATTTTAGCAGACTTTAATCAAAATGATAACTGAGTTGTTTTATAATGTTTTATCAAACCTTGTATAACACTGCTGAATATGGGCATTGTCAATGCGTTGACTGATATACGGAATTTCATAGTTTCGCCCGCACTTTTAATGCTGAGCAGACGAATAAGTAAGCTCAGAACTAATACTAGTAGTGATGATGCTGGCCCCCTATAACTAGTCTAAAGAATCTGGGTAAGGCTGTGTTAAAGGGTTGTATTGCGCCATTTACGGCGATTGTCAAAACCTTGGTTGTAAATTAAATGTTGTGCACCACGTGCATGAGTCAACTTCTAAAACTAACTAATAATGTCCTCTAGACCGAATTCCGCCCGAGGAGACTAGCCATCGGCGCAGGACATGATTATAGTGCCCAAGTGTATGCGTAAGCGTAGGTGCACGTTCTATTCCCTCTCTCTCATAACCCGATGGGACGGTAAACTGACACGACCGTAGAGAGATCAGGCGCAGGACCAACGGCTTTACGTGCTTTCCGAGGCACGGGAGTAAGACTTGGCGTAGTGTATATTTTCTTTGGTAAGACACCGCCAACTTCCTGACTCCGGGCAACTACTAAGAATTTCTTGACGGAAAAACTCAATAATTAATTTTTTGACCCGACCCGGGATTCGAACCCAGGGCCTCATGATCAGCAGTCGCACTACTACAACCACTAGACCAACGAGGCAGTTAAATTAACTATACATGCAAAGAAATAAAAAATAATTTAAAATGATTTTTATAACACATGGGAGAAATATGTATATACCTATGTTTGATTAATTTATCTATGTTATAATTTTTCTAGAGTCGTATTTCTTATTTAATGCAGAAAAAAGAAGAATTTAAAGCAGTTTAAATGAGTTATTTAGAAGTAAAAGAAATCAATTGTAACTATTAGGACTTACTAAATAATACATATGTAAGCTATGGGTGGTTGGTGAACCACCAATTTTTAAACGATATAGTAAAGAAATAACGTAATCCAATATCACAGAATAAGATATAAAATTAACATTATTCTCTAGTTTTTACAAAGTGATGGAAATTAAATGAAAACACAATTGAATAATTAAAACATATGCAACTTGTTGAATTGCAATCGGCACTCAGTGGCGATGAAGAAAATAATCAATGAACCGTAATCGAGTGCATTCCGGCCGGTTTATTAAATCGTCGGGGAGCTTTCACTTTTAGTGAGCAACAAAATGAAATGTGTACATTCATTTCTACTTATGTTTTAATATACTATTGGCAAATTTAAATTAAAGAACAACCGTTATTCAAGTAACATTACCAATTTTTCATTTCGCTAATCGTCATTTTTGTTTCGCCATACTTCCGAAATTCTTAACGACTTTGTTTATTTTTTTTCATTCATTACAGCTCTTCACAAGTCCACAGCTGAACATAGGCTTCCCCCAAGGAATGCCACAAAGCACGGTCCTAAGCCACCAGCATCCCTTGACTTCATGCATGAACTTTTATAATTATTTAATATTTAACGGATGTCTAATATGATAAAAACAAAATGTTTATTTAACCAACAGAAAAATACCGAATTATAAATTCTTTTTTACTCTATAATTCAAGCACAGTAGCGTTAACTGTAAGTATTCAACAACGTAACATAATGTAGATACCGCAACAGAAACGTACTGTGCGGAGGAAGATACGAAACCGCTCTCAGCGTACGCGTCCCGGACGCCGGCAGTGCCAAACTCTAGCCATCTCGCTACAAGGGTTTCAACTTATCAATTACACCGTTCGCTACTTACCGCGCGGGAAGGGCAAATTGATTTAATGTAACCAGAGTGCTTTGACGAATATTATTAACGTCTTTTTGCGCCCTCCATTGTGACGGTAACGCGCTTTGTTCTTTCCCGCAATTTTGTGTTACATAGAACCACACTTTCGAACCATAAGAATGGGTTAAGATTAGACTACAAATATTTACATTATGTATGTATACTGTAGGGTTTCTTAAAGGCAACAGGTTTGATGAACAACGGTTTGACGCTGAACTGCTTACACTGTTACTACCATATATCATATCTAAAATCAGACGTTT
This sequence comes from Parnassius honrathi, assembly GCA_018247895.1. Taxonomy (NCBI): domain Eukaryota; kingdom Metazoa; phylum Arthropoda; class Insecta; order Lepidoptera; family Papilionidae; genus Parnassius; species Parnassius honrathi. The sequence goes on along the minus strand of DWHP01008325.1, from coordinate 1,641 downwards.
GTTTTGTTTTCTTTATTTTTTATTTAACTACAATTTTGAATTAGATTTCGTTTACATATTAAATGTTCGTCTTTATATCCTAAATTTGGAAACAATCTCCAAATTTCTATCAATGAACTTTATGATAAACTCGTTGTTGACCCTGAGGACTTAGATGGATAGATTAGTTTAGTATTAATAGATTAGACTTCCATTTTTGTCACTCATTAATACGACAGCAATTAACGCTTTCAGTTTACGACAATTTTTTTTTACAGAATACAGGGTGCAAGTTTTGTATTATCGGTCATACGGATTCAAAGCATTTAGGCTGATTACAGATTACCTCAAAATATTATTTGTGAAATTTAGATATTCGCAAGATGGTTTAATTAAGTGTCGATCATGTTGCAAATCAGAATTAAAAACTACAAATACCTATTGTATCAATGTTGCCAGCGCTAGGAATTGAGCTCGACATTTCAACTAGTTTCTTTAAGTTTCCCCGAAAATATTGTGAACATAATTTATTACTAATTTGATGACATACATGTGACGCACGTCTACAAAAATAAGAAATTCTTCAGTAATATTCACTAAAATATTGTTTAAAATACTAGAGTCGAACACACTGAAACATATGCAAATAAATGCTGATAAATCTCGCTCCTGACACGTTCGAACGTCACACGGCTCAGAGAAAGCGGATTGCTGATACAGCGGCCGTTAATAAATGCGTTTGGTGCGAGTCATCTCATTAGAGCACCATAACTTCTCATTAGCGGGAATGCTAATTAATGTGACGTTTACGACACTCGCTCGTAACTCAGTGGAAGCGATTCTGAGCCTGGTTGCAACTACTCGCGCAACTCGTCGAATGGGTATCCCGATCTTGTTAACTCCAGTTTTTCATGCAAGGTATGCATATTCGTTACTTATTATTTCGCGATATTGCAGGGAGTTACATAAGCTGAAATCTTATTAATTTAAAAATAAAACAAATATGATACGAATACTATATTACTAGACAAGATTTCTCTGGTGTTTATAGATCACAGATACACGCTGATATATCTAGAGACAAAGTTTTCTAAAAAGTTTTGAGGCAAAAAAAGCAGTGATTTCATACTCTCAAACCAGTTGCAATTTTATAAGTAGAAGTTATTCCCGGTACAATTATTACCAGTTTTCCCCACCTGGGTGCATAGAATATAATAACGTAATCTACTTGTCTAAAAAATTAAATAAATTAGAAGGTATATAAAGTCTGCAAACCCGCAATAAAGTAGTTCAGGGACTCTACGATGCTCCTGATGGCCTAGACAACCAAAGGAAATAAAGGTACCTAACATTTTTTTACATATAAATTTTTAACCTTTTTGTTTTATAATATAACATAAAACAAACTATGAACTGTAATAATATTATTTAAATACTTTTAAATTTTAATTTTCATTACATCTCATTGTATTATTTATTTTATCTATTGCTACGTTTCGTCGTCATCCTTACAGCCTTTCGTAAGTCCAAAGACAGAAACAGAAACATTTTTATTCAATATAGATTATAAATAATTATTGTTGTATGTCACTTTTTCTTAATTTACCACTGGTTTGGAAACAAATCTCTGTCCTGGGAAGAACCAGCAAGAAACCCGCGGAA
>DWHP01008324.1:0-10594 GCA_018247895.1 Parnassius honrathi | reverse complement strand
TCATAAATAACTAAAAGTTTATCCTAAAAACATACATTCTAATTGCGGTGAAATGAAATCGCGCTCCACCACACCATGAAATAACAAATTTAACATGCAAAGCGCTGCTAAATAAATAAAGTAGCTCATATTAGGCGCAGCTGCAATGGCAGAGGAGACAAATAAATGTCATTAATTTTCGTATTTTCATAAAAAATACATTAATTTTCGTATTTTCATAACCATTTGTTTCTGAGCTCCATGGTGTAGTTACGTACAATTACAGGATAACAATCGTAACCTTAGTATACAACCGTTGTAATACAAAGTTTTATATGTATATTCCTTCAGAAAGAAAAGAACAGAAAAACTCAGACGGTTCGCTTTGTCTTTTCTTAAATCCCACCCCCTTTTTCCTATCCTAACTGAATCCAAGGTATCAAGCGTAACGTGCCGAAAGATGCGTGGCTGGGAGGGAGTCCAGTCACAAACAGTGCCTACCCGAGACCAGGGCGTATCGGGTAGTATTTTAGCTCTTCCCTCGTCATCGGGGGTTACCTAATGTTTCCCTAGCTAATCGTGAGAACAGAATGGACGAAAATTGACATTTTGCAAATAATAATGAAAAATCTCCTTTAATGGAACTATCTGTAGCTTTGGAAGAGGCTCTTTTGGCATCATCAATACCCTGCAACACTACGCTCCAACATGTGACGAGCCGTAAAGTGGAGGGCACGTCTGCAGCTGAACCTCCCCCAAATTCCAAATCTCCCCCTGTTCCGAAGGCGAAAAACCGCAGTCGGTCTGATGAAGATTCCCCCAAAAACCAGCCCAGGAAGTCCGTGAAGCTGGCAACGGGGGAAAAGAAGCTCTACTTTAAATGCCGTAATTATCTCCGCGCGTGTAGAAATTCGCAATTCAAATCCTATGAGTGTGGAGCAGTTGCGGCTTGTCCACCGGGCACTAACACAAGCCTAAGACGGCCTGTGGGGCGCAGCCGGGAATGGGACTAAAATTTTTGGGTTTCACTCACAAGCCAGGTTGGATTCTGGTAACGTTTCTGAATAAGGTAAGCCAGGACTGGATTGTGGGTGAAATCGAAAAACTAAAACCTTGGCTGGAAGCAGAGCTCTTGAAAATACCTAATGGCGAACTGCCTAAGTCACAGCTGGACATTACTTTCTGCGCCGCAGTGAAGCCTGACTCTCAGGTGGAGGCGGCTGTGCTCAAAACGAAAAATTCCTTGGTGGAATTCTAACCATAAAAGAACTTAGGGAAAAGACCAGGAATCTATTTAATAGCGCTAAAAAACAAAGAATGAGATATTTATAGTGCAGCGCTAACTTAATTTAATAAATAAAATAGGGACGCCAAGAGAGCATCGCGGAGGAAGCTATGCGAGTAATTTGAGTTTTTGTCTCGCTGTGCAAGACTACACAAAATACTATCGAATGCTAAACCTAATCAGATCGGGCTTCTTTAAAAGCCTGATGGTAACTTCACTAATAATGAAACAGAAAAATTGGAGTTACTGGCGTCAACCAATTTCCTAGGTAGGAGACATACGAAGGCCTTGTTATGAGAACTAGTGTAGGGCTGCAAAGATAATAGGGCCAAACCTGGTGCAGTGTGCTGTTGATTCCTTTGAACCATATAAGACAAGCGGAAAGATGGAGTAATTCCTATCTAATTACAGAGGGGTATTGATATCCTTCTTCCTTATCTGGTGAAAATCTTCAAAGCAAGTTTTGCGTGGGGATATATTCCAGGACGATGAACAACTGTCAAAGTTCTATTCATACTTAAGGCCTGACATATAAAAATGTTGACGTCACAACCAGCAGGTGGCTGAAGTCGATAATCTCAAACAGAAAGACAAAAGCAGCGCTGTATCGAACCTCGATTGAGTTTGCAACCTCAAGAGGCTGCCCACAAGGAGATATTTTGTCAACCCCTTCTTTGGACTCTTGTGGTTGAGCAACTATTGTACAAGATGACAGACCTACGCACTGACGAACTGGGTTATGTTGATGATCTTGCGAGGTATTTTTGCCAAATTACTTTATCGTTTATCGTTGATTATACAAAGAGCCCGAAACACCATAAAGAACTGGTATAGGGATAACAGTTTATAAGTTTATACCGACAAAACTGTGTATTACCCTTGACAAAATGAGACGGTTGGAAAAATTTGTCACACCAAAACTCAATGGTAAAGAAGTGCCATTTCCCACTTAAGTTAAGTACTTGGGCATAACAATCGACGAAAAACTAACGTGCAATTCTCACCTTAGTAACTTATGCCATAAGGCAAAAATTGCTTTAGGTACGTGCAGTCGTTTGGTCGTGAACAACTTTGGTTTGCGTCCCAGTATGGTCCTATCGCTGAACAGCAGCATAGTGAGGCCTATTCTCACCTTCACCTCTACTGCCTGGTGCAACAAGGTCAACCAGAAGACGACTGCTTAACCAACTTACAACCAACAAAATGGCAACTGGAGCTGTACGATCATAGCCTGGAGCAGCTCTTAATGCACTTTTACGCCTAACGCCACTCGATTTTTATCTAGATAAGGAGGTGAAGGCTAGTTTGTATAGGATTAGCACCCAGGGCGGTTTGAGCTTACTCTCCTACAGATTTTTTTACAGAAGAGGGGGTAAACGAGCATGCGGCTCACCTGATGTTAAGTGACTACCACCGCCCATGATCAACCGCAACACCAGGGCTAAATGCTAAATCTTAGATATCATGCGTCCACTATACACTTTTGATAAAAGTATGTAGAGGAACTACCCTCCAGAGAAATCAGAATATAAATAATAATATAAATCGAAATCATAATAAATCTTTTAGGTCGCAGTGATACTGGTCCATTTCCCCTAGACCTGCATAGCTGCTCAGACACAATAAAAAAATATCCCTTTAACAGTAAACGCCATTGCGTCTATCTAATACTGTCTGGGCGAAAATATGTCATATTTTACTTAATTCGTGTTTTCTTGTATTTTATGGAAAAAATGACGGTGTTTATACAAAAAAAAAATATAATAAAACGTTTTCTCATCGAAGTTTATATTATAATATAACATTAGTGCTAAAATCGAATTAATAAACTCGTTTAAATATGAGGACATACAATTTACGTAACAAAAACAAAATAAATTTTTAACTATTTGCAAATATTAAAGATAATCTATGTTTCTCGATACGCTGATGTTTTCAGCAATAATGAACAAGAAAACACTGGCAAAACTTCAAATTTGTCAACGAATTACAGATTAAAAATTATTTGTTATCTAGCTTTATTTATCAACAAACCTTACCATAAATATGAACTGGTTGCAAAAACAACAAGCACAGTGAATTAATAGACAGCTGCAGCGGCTGTTTTGACTGTCCGGTGCACGCCATCCTTGTTCTTCCTTCTTCAACCTTTCCTTTGATAGGTTACAATCATGGCATAGATATACCTGCGTCGGAAGAGAAGATTATGGGAAATACCAGAATAATCTTATGGCTTCTAACAGATATCAATATAACTATCTCGTTTACTCCAGGTATAAAGTACTCAGAACAACAACGGACACAGCGTTGAAGCTGTAAGACGCCTGGCACTGTGCTCGTCGATCCATCTGCCGAATTCTAACTGCAACGAAAGAGGCCTGTGGCTGGTTGCGGACTTTTACTGAGTTATGAAGAAAACGGAGAAGAAGAAGAATCTCTTAACATCTATCAGTATTATAACATGTCCATGATTTAACATTAATTTGCTCTTGCCTTGCCATAAAACACGATTCTGAGCCACTCGCTTCCATTGACTCTCGGCAGTATTCGTCAGGCAGGGAATCGCTTAACATTGTTTGCTAGTGCCACACCACCACTAGAGAACATTACTAGCACATTAGTTGTCAGTTCTTCTGGCTATGTTCCTGGCCCGTTGCCACTTCGTACTACTGATTTGTTGGGTCTACATGATTTTATCTAAATAAGAAACTACGAATTTAATCCAAGCCAAAATTGGAAGTGGTGTGTTTGTACAAGGGAGGCAAGCGAACATGTGGCTCACATAATGGTGCGTGCCGCCTGACGCCTATGAATGACTTCTATTCAAGGCGAATTGCAGGAGCATCACCTGCCTTTCGAAAAGGAGTAAGCTGGTTTCATTAAGGTTCCTTAATCGTATTGGTCCTAAAATATCACACGTGGTACCCGAGTCAATAAAGAAGTCGTGCGTAATAGAATGCTCCTAGTAAATCGTATAGTGGTAAGTAGCCACATGGTGTGGTTGGTATGATTACTTTGAATTTCTTCATACGACCAGCAGTGAACAAAATCATTAGTTTCCTAAGCCATTGAAAATCATGATCCTATAAAAGTTTTCTTTTCACTAACTGCAATAGACCTTTGCATTTTCGTGTCGATCTGAAAGCATCCGTTGTAGCTCTGTCACTGCTCTGCAATGCCGTAAAGAGACCGAGCGACGGTCAAAGCCATTAACACAAATGTTTTAAAAACCATTTGTGTTAATTGTAGCTATTCTAGTTAAATTGTATTTATGTTAATTATTTGTTCTACACGAATGACATACTGTTGTTTCGCTAACGCTAATAAAAACCAGCGAAACATACTATGATTGTAAGCAAATTGAGCCGGTCATTGAATTCCTCAAACTGACAACCGATGGGGAAAGAGGTTCTACAGTGGCAGCCACGTGCTGTGAGCAGAGCCTAAGAAATGGGGGGCCCTCTTACACTCTATTCATTTGGGGAGGTCTATGATAATCAGTGGACTTGTAAAGGGCTGAAACGTAATTTTATAATAACAGTCTACAAATAATTTGTCCGAATTAGAACGTGCAATTTATGTTTGCAAATGCAAATACACGCAAGTAAAGTATCCTGGTGAAGGGGCGTCTATTATATTTAAATTCTCAAACGCCAAGCGTCCAAATTTGACCGCCTCGATATTACGTCAAAATTCAGGAGGTCAAATTTGACCGCACTCACCCACAGCACTTTAACCCATAAATACCTATGCTCAGAGATTGCTTTTCTATGAATAAATTTGGCATTATAGAATCTATATAAAAACATTAATCCTCTAGTGGAATAAAAGTTAGTTAGACCATGGATATTTATTTATAATCTAAGTTCATTTCGTACCCCGTTTTTGTGTGAACGTTATTGTGTTGATTTTTGGATTTTTGGAGATTCCAGTGTTTTATCAATGTTTAAGTATAGTGTTTTATCATAAAATTGTTGTGAAAGTATTTGTGTGAATATAATTTATCTTTTTACGTAAATAATTTCGAGTAATATACAATATGTAACATAATTAACGCACATCCTGAAAGTAGTTTAGAATCGTTTACTGAATCGAAAATTAAATTTGTAAATACATTAAATGTAACACATTTATATACTAAATCAATTTAAAGCTTTCTGATGTACTATATTTTTTTCTTTTTTGTGGTGCGAAAATACATAAAGATGATGGCTTTCCGACCCGCGAACACGCTCCGTACAGTTGCCCACGCACGAAACGGGGAAACTCCAAGTTGACTCCGCAAATTTTCAACGACTGGACTTGCGATTTATTTATGATCATAGCAATGGCCAGACACACTGAAAATCCCAGACGCTTAAAATCGAATGGCAAATCCGTTGGAATCATCGGTTCACGCAGGATCAAGACATTCTCTCCTTTATATTTTCCAGTGATGATCTTGGGCTCGATGATGTTATTCATTAGCTTTTTTACAGCCAGTCTCATTCAATTACACAGTTGAGGTTGATTAATGTAACGCGGCATAATCACAACTGATCCTACTTTTAATTGTAAATTGTGAGATAGTCCAGACTAATCCAGGGAATTTAAAATCTCTGTGGGATAGTTGACTAAGTCATCCTAGTTTGTAACTGTGTCAAAGAAAATTCTAATTTTTTTTTATAGGATTGGGTGACAAACGAGCACACAGTCTACCTGATGGTAAGTGGTTGCTGTAGCCCATAGACATCAAGATCTATCTTCGATTAAGAATCAAGATGCAGATGCGTTGTCACCCGTGAGGACTAAAATGGAATGCCTCGTTTCCAGCAAAAAGGGCATCCGGTTCTCTACACTCACCACACGTAACACAGCTGCATTAAGCTACTATTTCACACTGGTATTCTATGAGAGCGTGGTCCTTACCCGGTCGATCCGACCCATTCGTGCTCCAACTATATTACTAATATAACTGCAGCATGGCTCTACCATGTATAAAATTGGATATACAACTGAATGGTCGCATATATATTATAGGCATTTTTGTTTTTGGCCGCCGATATGGCTCATTCACTCAGCCAGTTACGGTTTTTGAACTGTTGTTCTATGTCCGTAAAAACGAACTCAATAAATTCTTCTGTTGTTATCTGTATGTCTATTACAATTGTTTAAAATTAATTCTTTTCTCAATAATTATTAAAAAATCGCGTGTTTTTGCTTTACATATATTTTCCCATAGACAATTTAGTTTGGTTATTTTTTTTTAATATCTTTTAGACAAATTCAGATTTTTATAGTTTACAAACCATGTCTGCGTCGAGCTATAAATATTGCCGAAAAAATTACGTAAATTGGCCTACAGCTTACGGAGGTGATAGATTTCAAAGAACCGTTTTCTCGCATCGTGGAGGCTCCGCTTGCTTCGCTCGCTCCGCTCCAATAATTGGAAGAGTCTGACGAAAATCACCTGACAACAGAATCATGGCTCCACCAAAAATGTTTCGGTTGTTACGAAGATCTTTTAACGATTTGTACAATGCCTCCAAGGACCATTTATGGGCCATTATACAATCATCCCAAATGATTAACTTGTATCTGCCTGTCGTCATTTTAATTTGCTCTATCTGCCGCGTTCTTTTAATTGAAATACACTCATCCAATATTTTCTAGATGAAACGCCAAGTGGGCTAATGTAAAATGTCTTTCATGGATTGCAAATGGAAGTATACGCCAAATAGCTTCGTTGTTGCTTGTATAGCGAGCCATTTTATACTAAATACTTCATCATTTGCATTTATTACAGTAAAAATGGCCATATATGCTCTATCGATTCGACGAAATTACAAAATCTTGTCGTCTTACCTTCACAACTATCGATCACCCACCATTCGCAACTGATCGCCGACAATACAATGTGTAACAGTCATTTTCCGTGATATTTTCAGCAGTCAGGTCCCTCGAGTATCGCTTTGAGCACTTGCTGTAAACCATACAGGATGTTGGATGATGATGATGATATCCTAATTAAAAACTCCGCAATGTCCAGGTATCATGTGTTTAGTCACTACTGCATGCATTTTTGGATCAACTGTGTGATTCGGAATCTCAGCAGAAATTATTGAATCAATTTCATTTGACCGTATCTTATTAACTAACCAAACTAATATACGCGCATGAGGCGGACCACGTTTTTGCCACTCAACAGAGTGCATTCAACAACGAACTTGGCCATACAAACAATGCTTTACATTGAATTCATTAGAGATTTCAATTTTTGTTTAAAAACTCTGGCTTTGATATGAGGGGACATTTTAAAGTTCGCGGAATGTGGGCAAGGAGTGGAAATAAAAATCCAAATTTACTTTTTTTTTTCAGTATAATCACCTGCTACCCAAATACATTTTTTGGATCTTTTAGTTAACTTATTTGTACTCCGGTTATGTAGACAACTTTATGTTCATAATTAATCAGTAGGATTCCTTCTGAATCCCAAAAGACTGTCGCCATGATTTTCCCAGACGATTATGCCACCTTAAATTTCTTGGGTGGTGTGCCTTTTTTGGGCCACTACATAGAGTCCTGTTTGGATTCAGGTTCGTAACGATGAACCTAAGTTTCATCACCAGTAACTATTCAAGCCGACACTTCATCTTTATATTCTATAAATAAGTCCAAAAATGCACGAAAACACTCCACGCGGGTATTTTGAGCATTGTAATAACATTGTTATTCTTCCCACATTATTTACGTTGCCATCGATATTCACGAAGATTAATGTATTCCTCATATCGAAGCTGCCGTTGGTTCAGACGAATGTACATCAATCGTTTAGTCTCATTTTCAACACACTTATAAGTCAACTGCAAATTGATGATATCCGTTGACACATCAAAATATGATTTACTTCAACTTCACGGATCATGAGTCTATATGAATAAAAATTCATAGCACTAACTTTTTTGTTGGTTTTAGCACCTGGAAACGTAAAATAATTTGACTCAATTACATAGCTATATTGGAAATTAAAAATTATTATTTAATATCGTTTGATCTAGTTACCTGTTACTTGATCAACCACTTTGATATTACCACTTTAATATCTCCATCCATCTTCTCCCTGCCAGAGCATTAACGGGTATTGTAAGACCGCAAATTTTCTTCAACAACGACAATAGCCACTTCGCCGAATCATACCTACTTGCATGATCACTAGCTGGAGTTTTGTCAGCATTAGCCCCTCAGTCGTCAGCTAAAATGATTGACACCACTCGCTCGCTTCGCGTGACGTGGCGTCGCTAAAATAACCTAAACTTTAATTTGTCGTACATTTGTTTTTAATAAAATTCATTATAAATTTCAATATAATACGTGTTTCTGTTTATTTGTTATGTTAAATTACATGTTTTAGTGATTTTTCTTCATTAAAAATTCATTTTAATTGTATTTTTGTAGTAAAAAATGTACATACCCAGCGCAGGACAGCAGCGTAAATATCACAATTATTTCTATACATAACTCGAAATTATTTACGTAAAATGATATTCACACAAAAACTTTTATAACAATTTTAAAACAAAACACTGTACTAAACACTAATAAAACATTAGCAAAATCCAAAAATCAACACAATAACACCCCACACAAAATAGGCGTACGAAATAAACGTAGATTATAAATAAAAAACATAGACTTACTACTTTTTATTGAATTAGAGGATAGGAAATTTCACATTGAGCCTATATTGTTAAACTTCTTCTAAGAAAAGTAGTCTCTAAATATAAGTTTTTATGGGTTGAAGTGCTGTGGGTGGGTGCAGTCTCATGAGATCGCTAGGGATTTGACGGAATGCGCCCGCGGGCTCATGAGCCCGCAAAAGGATTGCAAGGTTAATGACAATATTGTGGCTATCCTATGGCATCTGAACCAATGAATTATATACTTTTGTGAAGAGAAAAATAAAATGATTTATTATTATTATTAAGGCCATTTTGAACATTTTGACTAAGTCATTGTTCTGATGAAGAAACCTTCGCAGTTCTTGAATGATGACTCGCTTCACTGTTGGATTATGAGCACAACACCTATCAACTTCCGCATATTGTTTGCCCATAAAATAAATTTGCAGTAATTCATGATCCGGATCTGGCAGTGGCAGCAGCGCTCCCATTATTTGATATTTGTCCTAGTGTCTATAGTATATATAGGTATACTACCCTGGAAGTAGGAATGAAATTTTTTGTACGATATGCACTGCGCCAAAAGACGTCATTTGAAATCATTTGTTATATTTTTGAATGTTCGCCAAGAAATGATTAGTCATATTCTACCCCAGAAACTAATAAGCATAATAGATTTGGTTGTGGTACCAAAAGTGGCAATTTTATTTTATCACCAGCACAACATAATTCAGTAGATTCACTGCTGTACATTGCTGTATATTTAACACTTTACAATATAATGCTTAATAAAAATAAGTAGTGGAATGCTACTCGTACCAAGTTTACAGGAGTACTACATCTGCGGAATCGGTGTTTCATTTTTTCGTGCTTGTTGTTGTTGTGTTTGTTGTGCCCAAACTCGTTCTATTCCAGGCCTTTCTACTTCATTACATTGACTTTTATATTACTAGCGTCCTTCCTTTTGTCATCATCGCTTCATTCATTATTATTCACCGTGGAACGCAGTTCTGCCATACAAATACGAATGTTATTGTCAAAGATATTTAAATAGAAATACTACAGATCGGACATTGGGAACATTTGCACACAAAAACTGTAAAATTCCACGTGTGTTACGGCCTCAAGCGATACATAGCAATACTCTGCTGAATATTTTTTTCTAAAACATTTTAGCTTTTCCTCATTAGGTGACTCTACTAAATATAAGGTAAAAATCCATTTTAGGCACGTCGTCAAGCACTAACACAGTGGTAAATAAATAGTGACATTACTGTGTAACAGAGGGCGCTTTACACAAAAATAATAAAATGTTCTAGAACAATCTAACAGAAATAATAAAATTTAAAGATTATTTGGTATATATATACAAGTTGTAAGTGTAAACACCGTTGTCACTAATATAAAAAATTGGCTTTAATATAAACGTATATTTATCCGAATTAAAAAAAAAATTATTTCATAAAATTTAAAAAGTTTTTGTCCGACACCGTCCGTAAATTCATGGACACCCTATGCGCCCTACTACACCGGCCGCCCTAGCTATCTACACAACATTCCAATAAAAACACATAACCTGTGATGTAATTTTTCCTTCATACCTTCATCCTGGCTTAGAACAGGCAAAAATTCCTATTTTAAAGAAAAACACTATAAATATATATATATATAT
>DWHP01008323.1:0-10594 GCA_018247895.1 Parnassius honrathi | reverse complement strand
TTTACTGGAAACGAGGTATTCCATCTTAGTCCTCACGGGTGACAACGCATCTGCATTTTGATTCGTAATCGAGGATAGGTGTGGATGTCTATGGGCCACAGCAACCACTTACCATCAGGTGGACTACGCGCTCGTTTGTCACCCTATCCTATAAAAAAAAGAGGAAACTCTCAGTTCGACTGTGTTTCTTATATGTAAGTTACGTGAATCTTAGAAAATTGTAAACCAATTTTAATGGTTCTTTCTATATTAAATAAGGTATAATTTAATTAGTATATTTTTTTAAAGAATAAGGCTGGTAAACGAGCACACAGTCCACCTGATGGTAAGTGGGTGCTGTAACCCATAGACATCTACATGTATCCTCGATTAAGAATCAAAACGCAGATGCATTGTCACCTCTAATGTAACGATTATTATATAAGAAACTTCTAATATAAAGATAAAGGTCAGTGTCAGCCATCTATTATTTCTTTGCATCCAACTCGACTCTTGATGACTGGGGGAGTACGCCGCCAACCATCCCGCAGTGTGAGTGCTCCATGCCGGAGCTGCGGTTTACACAGCGCTCGGTTCGCAAAGCACTCCTCTCCCTGGTTATCCACAAATCGAGTGGGTCTGACGGTATCCCCCAATTGTGCTGAGAACGTGTGCTCCAGAGTTGGCACCGGTCTTAACGCGTCTTTTCCGGTACTTCTACTCTCTAGACGTAGTCCCAAAATCATGAAAGACGGATTTCGTCCACCCGATCTCTAGAAAAGACGACCGCTCAGGCCCGTCCTGCTACAGTCCCATCGCCATCATCTCCATGTTCTCCAAAACAATGGAATCCATTGTAAGCTGCCAGCTCATGAGGTACCTTGAGAATCACCAGCGATTTGTGATCGCCAATATTGTTTTCGTCGGGGTCGATCAGCTAGTGATCTTCTGGTCTACCTGACTCATAGATGAGCGGCGGCAGTAGAGTCCAAGAGGGAGGCATTGGCCGTTAGTTTTATCATTGCGAAGACCTTTGATCGGGTTTGGCACAAAGCGCTTCTTTCGAAGCTCTTTTCCTATGGGTTTCCCGTGAAATTGTGCTTTCTTGCAGATCGAAGCATCAAGATCGTTGTAGACGGTGCAAGCTCCGATTGCAAGCCTATTAATGCTCGTATTCCACAAGGCTGCATGCTGTCACCAACGCTGTTTCTTATGCATATCAATGGTATGTTACAAACCGGCAACATTCATTACTATGCAGATGACAGCACTGGTTACGCTGCGCTGTACACGGGCGGTGCCAAAATTTCTCGGGAAAACGTCTCTGGGTAGCGGGACAAACTTGTATTCGAGTCGAGTTTTTGCTGAACAAAGTCTTGGATTGAAGGCGACTAAATCTAGTCCAGTTTCACCGTGAGAAGACATAAGTTTGTGCGTTAACCGTTAAAAAAACCCTTTGTCGTTTCTCCTCAGTTTTAAGGCACTCCCCTGGTTTCCTCAGCCAGTATCGGAATCCTCGGCGTCAACATATCGAGTAACGTGCAGTTTTGTGGTCACTTGGAAGAGAAATTAGCTTCTTAAAAGCTTGGCGTATTCAGCAAAGCGGGACAGTATTTCATGCCGGCACACCGCCTGCAACTTTACAAGGCGCAGGTTCGGCCGCACATGGAATACTGTTCCCATCTCTGGGCTGGAGCTCCCCAGTACGAGCTCCTTCCACTTGACCACATCCAGCGCAGAGCGGCTCGAAACGTAGACGACCGAATACTTTCCGATCGGCTGGATTCACTGGCACTGCGAAGAGATGTTGCATCTCTTCGCGTATTTTATCGCATCTATCACAGGGAGTGCTCTGAGGAATTGTTCAGATTAATCCCAGCCGCCAAATTTCATGAACGCACTACACGGCAAACCTCCCGATAATATCCACACCATTTGGATGCTTGGCGGTCCACCACTGTACGTTTCACTGGGAGTTTTATTCCGCGTACGACCTATATGTGCAATAATTTACCACCGGCGATTTTTCCGGACTGATACGATCTGGGGACCTTCAAGAAAAGAGCTTACTCCTCACAAAAGAGCCGGCAACGCACCTGCAATTCCCCTGGTGTTGCGGTTGTTCATGGGCTGCGGTAGTCACTTGACATCAGGTGAACCGTATGCTCGTTTGCCCTCTCTTCTATAAAAAAGGTGACATTATCTTAACAATGTGTAATATTTCTCACTCCTCTTAAATCGGGAAAATAATTAAACTTTAAAACAAAAATAAAAAAGAACATGTGTGCAGGGAGTCACACGCGTAAGAAGTAAAATCATCAGAAAACTAAACTCCATTATTATTATATATAGTTATTGTAACATAATGGAATTTATGGATGGTACCCCTAGGAAAGGTGATTGCTACTAAGCTATTTCTAATTTTTGGGTTGTTAATTATGTAACATACATAAATGTAAGCTGTTTTTTTTTAAAAGTCCCTCTAGGCTCCTATGGTTCTTGCCAGGACAGATGTTATGTTTTTTGAACCAATGGTAAATTAGAAAAATGTGACTTTCAATAAGTATTATTTATAATCTTTATTGAATAAAAAAGTTTCTGTTTTTGTTTTTATTTAACGCAATTGAAGCAATTGAATTTTAACGATAAGTTCTTGGGGGATATAACTAAGTGATCAAAACAACCTTATGATCCGTTACGCACGGAAGCGAAAAAATTTTAAAGAAAAAATAAAACAATCTTCACTTACAGACTTTACTTTACTTTACTTTGCTTTTCTATATATAATGAAGTAACAGTTCCTTTAAAAGATACTCCTAACAAATATTTATTTATTATTTTTAACGGTTATAACTTTTTATACCAAGTGCAGCCCTGCGCTCATGAACGTGCCTAATAAATCTGGAAGCGACAGTCTCGAACGCATCCATTTTACAAAATATTTGTATCGTATTAGGCGCACGCAGACGCTGCGGCTAATGGCCCGCTCGTCGTGATTTACCGACGCGGGTGACCGCCGCATGTCGCCGCCGTCCCGCCTGTACCTCGCTTGCGTAACTCCTGTGTAATTTTAACAAATTTTAGTAGGTAAAAAATATATACACGTAGTTTAACATTTGTGACAAGGTATGGAGAGATTCATGTAGATCACTGGAATTGTTGTGAACTGTAAAGATTAATTGTGATGATGAAGAAATGATGAAAAATTAAATTATAATAAAATTAAAGTCCGATACACTCAAAATCTCTATGTACCTTTCGTCTCTTTCCATCCATCTATCCGTCATAAATGTTCACTAGATTAATGGATTGCCTCACAGGGAGAATTATGCCATAGTTTACCACGATTGGGAAGCAGTTCTTACAATTTCTTTCAGTTGCTTTCAGGTTCACTCTATCGTTTCTAACATGTTTACGTGGTAGAGCCCGAATGGGTCGACTCGACCGGAACAGGACCACGGTCTCACAGAATACCAACGTAAAATAGCAACGTAAAATGCTGCTGTGTTTCGTATGGTGAGTGTAGAGAATCGGAGACCCTTTTTACTAGAATCGAGGCATCCCATCTTAGTCCTCAGGGGTGAAAACGCATTTGACATTTTGATCCATAATGGAGGATAAATGTGGATGTCTATGAGCCACAGCATCCACTTCCCATCAGGTGGACTGTGCGCTCGTTTGTCACCCAATGCTACAAAAAAAATATCCACATATGTATGATATTCTTACACTGTCACTACTTTTGCAAGTGCCCGACCTTATTTCCCAATTTTGCGAACTGCTATTATTATCCTTATTAATATTCCTCATCATCATCTTCACCATAAGAGATCACTGTTGGACATGGGTTTCTTTGTCACGCTTGGCGGGCGAGTTGACAATCGCAATACCAGCTCGTGGCTGTGGGTATTTTATATTTCACATAAACGAGATGTTATTTTCATATCATCATCATCATCATCATATTAATCGGTGCATGACTACTATCCTACTTGATGGTAAGTGATGAAGCAACTAAAGATGACGAAGTGCACTGACTTAGTTTAACAAGAACCTATTCACTCTTGCCAAGAAGACTACTCTACGACAAGACCACTCTATAATCGAGTGTGAAGACAGATTATTCCACACTCGCCAAATTTTGCTGCCAAATTATTCCACTCACTTGCTGTACGATAAACAACGAATCAAAACGTTTTATTCGAATGCGTGGTATGTCGACTAAAAGGGAATGGAGAAGGAGGAATTCATGCGAATCCCGCGCACACTCTCCGAAATGTATGTCCGAAAAGCTGCGCATGCGCTCGTTACTAGTAAATTGGTTCTAACGTATACGAATTTAAGAATGTAGCATTTTTGTGCATCTGTACAAACGTCACGTCATATCCGCTAATGAATTATTTTCTAACAGAAATAATAACCACGAACATTGGTCATCATTAAAATAAGACCGTACAATACGATCCTTATCGAAACTCCCCACAGAACTAAATTCCGCAATAGAAAGTCCATAACTCGCAAAAGAGACAAATACACACAAAACTTACACAACAATCCGTGTTTGAGTCTAACAAATACTGAAGCAGGATGCGTAAATACTCGGAAATGCGTAACCAACAGATAATAAGTCGTGTATTATTTTATTCCAAGGGAGTGGGCTGTTTACCGCTACGACGTTTAGTAGATAGATGTTTAGTCGGGTATAATAGACGCATCCGGTCCCGATGCGCGGTACTGAAAGTGCAAACCATGTCATCTAACGGTGGTAGAGCTACCATGATTGCATTATATATAATAAAACGGGCAATAATTATTATTAGCCCAACCCGCAATTGATAAAAGATCCAGGAAGTCGATGGATGCAGGTGGCTTTGGATCGTGCTTCGTAGTATTCTTTGGGGGGGATCTATGTTCAGCAGTGGGTTTGTGATGGGCTGGAATAATGATTATGATGACCTTGTGCGTGGCAACTATGGCAAATATCCCCCCTATGAGGCAATCTATGAAGGAGGCCTATGTTCAGAAGTGGACTTTTAAAAAGCTGTAATGGTAATTACGTTTTGACAAAAAAGAATTGAATCCCTAGCTCGAGCTCACTTCCAAATAGCTCAAATGCTTGCTCAAATAACTACAGTTCTGTTTTGTATACTAAAGTGAGTACTTCGCAATAAAAGGCTTGTAATTATATTGTCTTTTTTATGTATTAATTGCATCATAAGAAGTTCACTGCTGAACATAGGCCTTCTCCATTGATTGCTTCATTAAGGGGATACATAAAAAAACATAAACACTCGCGCCTGTCACCCAGACTGGTAGGCAGAGACTACAGACTTCCACTTGGCATGATCCTGACACATCTTTCTCGCCTCCTCCACGTCCGTAATCATGCTCGTCGGTTAAGGGTACTCTTAATTTGTCCCTTTTTTAATATATCGCCAATTTGGTCAATAAACTTTCGCCTAGAACGTCCCTTTCCAACTCTTCCGTTCACTTCTGCAACGTAAATTTGCTTTGTCACTCTTTCCTCATTCATTCTTTCTACATGACGAAACCACCGAAGCATTCCTTTCTTAATCCTGGTCACAACATCATCTTGCAAACCGCATTCTTCTCTTATCACACAATTTCTCACCCTGTCACTCAGATTCAGCCCTAACATACTACTTAACAACCGCATTTCTACTGCGTTTGTTCTACTCTCATGCTTCTTCTGCCATACCCAACTTTCACTACCATACGTTAAAGCAGGGACTAAGGCATTGTGAATTGCCACACGTGCCTTTTTGACACATTAGGACTTTCTACAATTTCATTAGCGGAGTGTTTAAGATATTTAATAAATAATAATAATATTTTTTGCCATACAATAATAAATGTACAATAGAAAACATAGTAAGTATATACATAAATATGGACTTAAAAATCAATAAAAAAATGAACTCTTACATTTTTTAAATTGACTACTGTTACTAAGTATACGAGTATAATGTGTAAGTATAATGTGAGGCAACGGGAACAGACTCAGTATTCGCTGGACATTATGCTCAGCAATGTACTGGTTTTTAGCTAGTCCCTGTTGTTTGTTTTGGGTATATTTTGGTCCATGCTTAGTTGGCAGTTCGGAAACCGCAGTGCCCTCTGTCGCTTCCTACGACACCAACAAGATGATAAAGGATAATGAACTCTAACCACTGTCAAACACCATTCATCGTCTTTCTGCACATGGACAAATATCCAGATCCAGGAAAAATATTTGCAGGCCACACAAATGGTAGTTCCGTACAAGATTCGAATTTGCGGCCCGCACGCCGCAGATTCGCGGTACCAAACCGTTTACATTTTGACGGATATTCAAAGAAAGTGTGAGAAAGGAGAAAGTTATTAATTCGAGTGTGTTTTCTATTTTATTTTAGTGTATAAACAACACTAAATCTTTGAGGGCAGGTAGTAAATGGATTAAACTGATTTTTATTCACCGATAAAACAATTTTCTTTTCATTCATTACAGCAACAAATCCACTGCTTAACATACCATAAAGTACGGACCTTAACCACCTGCATCCGTCGACTTCCTGCACCTCTTACCAGGTCGTCACTCTATCTAATGAGGCCGCCCTACACTTCGTTTATCGATACGTGGATGCCACTCAAAAAGCTTTTTCCCAATCGGCTGTCGGTTCTTCGAACTATATGGCGAGCACATTGCCACTTCAGCTTACTGATCCGTTGGGCTACGTCGGTTACTCTCGATCTACTGCGGTTATCATCATTTCTAAGTATATCATACAGAGAAACTACGAGCATAGCCGTCGAGTCGTCGTCTCGTCGTCGTGAGACGTCACGTCTCAGATCAAAATATCATCACTGGCTACACGCACTGGATGACGAGAAGATCGTTATCCCCTAACCGAGTTTAATGATTTCAATTAATTTCAACTAGATTCGATGACAATTAAAGTCTGTACATTTTTTTATAGAAATGGTCTCACTCTTGACCTCCATCTAACCTGAGGGCGAAGATGAGGTTTACGATGGAGCGAGTTTGCCCAGAAGCCTATTCACACGCACCATGAAGAAATTTAGGTTATACGCACTCGGAAAAACGGATGCCGGCAGGGCATTCCACTCCTTGGCTGTGCGCATTATAAAAGATGACTTATAGCGCTTAATGCTAATACTTGGAATGTCAACCATGTGTGGATGGTACCCTGCAGTACGTCTGATACTTCGATAGTAGAATAGAGATAGCAGTATGAGCTTATGAAGCTCATAGTTACACCAGCCGAAGTACAGTATGTAGAAGAACTAAGCTGTTATTCTTAGTTTTCATTGGCTTTTTGTAGACGATAAGCCTTTTGGCTCTGCGTTAGACTAAGTCGAGTGCGTCAAGTTGATATTTTGCCGAGCCAAACGTATAATTACCTAATTATATTTCTAAACGGCATAGCCCAATGGATTAGTAAGCTGAAGTGGCAATGGGCCGGCCATATAACTCGAAGAACCGACAACCGTTGGGGAAAATGGGTTTCATGAGTGGCAGCCTCGTACCGGTACCCCACTGTACACTATGTCAACATGGCTCAGGACCGTGCTTCGTGGCGTTCCTTGAGGGCCTATGTTCAGCAGTGAACTTGTGAAGGGCTGTGATGATGATGATGATGATGATATATCTATTCACGTGGTAGAACCAGGCTACAGCTATTTTATGGTTTTAGCACGAATGGGTCGGCTCGACCAACTGTTTCAGGTAAGTGTAGAGAACCGGGGACCCATTGTACTGGAAACGTTTTCACGTTCATAAATCTACACAGGTAAATAATAATTTAAACAAATAACAGGACAATGAATTTCAAAATATCGACAAGCGTAATATTTGCACAATCACTCACCGAGTAGCTTATTCTTGTCAAAGCTCATTATTCATATCCATTGGCTTGTATTAAAGCCAACATTATACTAACGTTCCTCTTGACTATAATGGGTCACAACAAACACATCAAATGAAATTGATTATGATGTTTAGTTAAATTATATAATATTATGTATTATATAATATGAGACGTAGCTCAAAGACTAAACGCTCGCATAAATTACATCACACGCGAGTAACCTTAATTCAGCCCCGATGGTGCCACTTAAATTCTTAATTACAAACGATACATGCAATATTGCTCAGCTGCATTTGTTTTCTTCTTCAACCACTGTCAAATCATTTTTCTTATGTTATTAATTTGTAGCTATTGTGGACGCTATAACTTACCAAAAATTCCCCATTAATCCGCGGTTTTCTTAATATTCGTAGTTTTAAAATAAATAATGATATTGGCATTTAAAAGTTATGAAGAAGCCTATATATATTCTGTCTTAACGATAATTCGGCGACAGTAAGAGAAGAAGATTACTAAGACAGCTGATTAATATGTTTGATAATCATTATCAATTGTAATTAAGAATTTAATTGGCGCCGTCGGGGATTTGAAATTATGTTACTCGCTTGTGGTGAGTTTCATGGTGAGCGTTTAGTCCTTGAGCTATTATAGCTCATATAATATAACTAACTAATACCCGCTCGCTTTGCTAAAAATATCTAGAAATTTATTAAAATTAAGTAATTGAGTAAAATACATTCTTAGTGAGTGTCGGGTGTATAGTTTTAGAGATCTCGTGATCAATCAGTTAGTCTGGTATTTCGCTTATCTATAAGCAATATTTTATAAATAAGCTATATATATTTGCTGAAATGAGGAAACCAGAGCATCGACACTTCTTAAACTGGGGTAGGACGATAGTGTTAAGTAAGACTTTAGGAGTACTTTAGTTAAGCACGTTCTTGTTGTATCGTCTCAATCACGACATTTTTTTACTTTATTTAAGTAAACACTTTATCGTCATAAAAATCTAACAGAATAAATTACAGACTATTATCATACTTTCACATAAATGAAAGTCGTTTTAAGGAAAAAATAATGAATAGAATATCTCATGTTATTTACATTAATGAATCAATTAACTTCTAGTACTGAGCTAGCATACGAAGGACTGCACTTTAAGTTGCTGGTAGAACAGAATAGCATCAATCGATACATTCGATCACCATTTCAATCGATAGGTTAAGGCCCAACTTTGTACTGACGAATGAACCAGGGTGTTTGGGTGCGTCATCAACTGTGCTTATTACGCAAGAAACTATTGTTGCGCCTATATTATATAATCATCGTCATCATCATCGTTATTAAAACCTATCAAAGTCTACTGAGCTGAACATTGGCCTCGCCCATGGATTGCCTCATGGGGGGATATTTTTAATAGATGATACACTTTGCTGGTGGGTAAGCAACCGCAGATTTTTTAAGAGTTGTTAGCAGGAAAGTGCTTCTGCCCACCAGCTGTTTCAGTTCCCCTCTTGTCTTCTCTTACGTCACCAACAGGATAGTGTATTTTCGGGTTAGTGGGTTATATTACGCCGTCGCTAACCGACGATATATGATCAGAAGGATAACGGGTGAATCCTGATATGACATATTCAGTTGATTCCCTTGGCGAAATTTATTATACAGATTTTATATAAGTAACAATGTAATATTAAATTTAACTTAATTTTAAACACATTTAACGAATAGGCCAGACGGTTCCCACGGTTTTTCGGCTAGGGGAATCAATAAAAGACGACAAGGGGAATCAAAATTGAAACAAGCTTTATGAGAAAATCAAGGTTCCTAAGTCGTATGGGTCCGGGAAAATCTCTGGTGGTAGTCATGTCCACAATGAACACAGTGGTGGACCGCTAGTCATCCAAATGGTATGGATGATATCGGAAATTTTGTCGCGAAGTGCGTTCATGAAATTTGACTGATTTTATCATTCCAAAAGTCTTCGGAGTGGCTAGTTCGGCACCATTACCACGGTTTCCATAGCCACCCGGTGACTTGTTTGCTTCCGGGCTCCCGGCCAGTATTAGGCATTAAGCCGCGTTAAGAGTTGGACCTTCATTTTTTCTTATAGAAGAGGGGGCTAACAAGCTTACGGTTAAGTAATTACCGCCGCCCATGAACAACTCCAACACAAGGGGAATTGCAGGTGCATTGCCGGCCTTTTAGAAAGGAGTAGGCTCTAAGTTCCTGTTATTATAGTATTTGGCTGAAGATACGCTAGCGTCACCTGAGTTAATGATATACTACCAGGTATCATCACTACATTGTTCATTTATTGTTACTATAAATTACAATTTACCAAGTAGTAGCCGTGTAAGAATATCCAGTACCCCAAATATTCCCGTGGATGTCGAAAGAGGCGACAAGGTGAATTAAACCGGAATATGAGCACCAGTGTCTTCGTTCCAACAAGCCTTCAAACCTTCCTAATAACAAGCAGACAAGTTAACTGCGGCTGCCGTCCCGCATACTAAACATGGCAACTATGGCAAATATCCTCCTTATGATGCAATCCATGGAGAGCTCTGTGTACAACAGTGAACTTTGATCAAATTACAATGAAAATTTTAAATACAAATAGTTCATTAAGAAGAGCCGTGGTAGCTGAAGAGCCATGGTAGCTCAGATGGTTATACGCTCGCGGTAAATTTCACAGTACGCGAGCAAACCGGGTTCGATCCCCG
>DWHP01008322.1:0-10595 GCA_018247895.1 Parnassius honrathi | reverse complement strand
AGTGGCGCAGAAACTTATTATTGATTGTTTCAATCATTTTTACATAAACTTTGTATTGGGGATTCCAACACGAAGAACAATATTCAATAATAGATCGCACCAGAGTATTAAATAGTATAATTAATGTTGTAGAGTTTTTAAAACCTTTTGAGATACGCATAACAAAACTTAGCATTTTATAAGCTCTTTGAGTTATGATATTAATATGCGATCTCAGTAACAACTTACTATAACTGAACACCAGGATCACGCAGTTCATTTACTCTCTTTAGTAAATTATAGTCGAGCTTATAGTTAAAGAGGATTGGATTGTTTTTCCTGGTAAATGAAATAATATTACATTTCCTGATGTTCAAGTAAAGATGATTTGCTTGGCAATATGAGCTAAGCCTACACAGATCTTCTTGAAGTAGATTGCAGTCTTCTATAGATTTAATAGACCTGAAAATTTTCATATCATCTGCAAAAAGGAGAATTGTGGAATTATGGAAGCAGTATATTATATCATTTATAAATATTATAAATAGTAGTGGACCAAGTTGCGAACCCTGAGGAACACCTGAACGAACTGGGAGAAATGATGAACAGTGTCCCTTTATTGTAACTGCCTGACTACCTGACTATGCCCTTGACGCATGCGCTATGACAGATACGAAAGCGTAGCGCGCGCTGTGATTCTCGTCTTTCCGCATCGGGTGGATTTCTGTGTCACAAAGAGTTCAACAACAAGACGGCGGACGAGGAAAAAGAAATGACATTGAAGTTTATTGAAGTTTTCCACAAATTTGTAATTTGGACATCGATGGAGTTAAAAAGTGTGAATGATATAACTCATCGAATCTAGCGCCACTCTTTTTCTTGAAGGCTTTCTAATGATTTTTGGAAAAATATCAGCGAAGACTTTTAATATTATTTTTTCTTTTTTTTTTCTAGAACTTCTCATGACCACGTAAGGCTCACATGTTTCAACAAGCTGACAGAAACTGAAATGACTACTTTGAGGTTCGTTGACGCACTCAATTATTGAATGCGCCAAACAAAAGTTGAATAGAAAGACGACGACGAAAGTTGAAGATGCATGGTGTAGACACACCTTACGGGCTACAGGCTACGGCATACAATTACCATCATGTGGATCGTGTGCTCGTTTATCACAATTATTCTATAAAAGTAAAACATATTCATAAGGCAGTGATGACAGACTTGGTTATGTCATATATCGAGTCGTCCACTTATTAATGTCCTGCCCAAATTTCGGTCACGGCGGTCAGTTTCAATGGATACTAGGCATCTGTCTTAGTGAGTGCGCAAAAACGCATTTATATTTTCTCATTCAACGCGACCGGAGAATGCAGCACATGACGAAACAACGCCGAAATCCTGACTCCGAGCTGCTATCGAGAATTTCTTTACAGAAATTAGGGCCCGATCCGGGATTTGAACCTTGGACTACACAATCAACTGTACAACGAGTCAAAACAGTAACGAACGTGTATAGTTTGAAGGGCTGGTCTACTCAAGTATCTGCTCTATAACAGGAGGGAAGAACTTATTCCACGTGAATTTATTCCTCCGTCTGGTTCTATTTTTTTCTTGTTAATTATAGGACATGCTTTGGCTATCGATGGCTTTAGTTTACATCCATATACAGCCCCCTAAAAGTCCCTTGCTGGCCATAGGCTTTCCCCAAAGATTGTATCATAAGCGAAATTTTGTCAGTTGCCACGTTTAGTACGAGAATTCTCAACCACAGTTTCTTTATCGTTTTCGGTTGTTATCAGGAAGATGCTGCTGCACATCTCCTGCTTCAGTTTCCCTCTGTCACCTCGTACAATACCTATAGGACACATAAAGTAATGGATATTCTTACACCACTGACAAGGTCTACTTTACATACATCTTACAAAAGCATGTTGGTTGCGCCAACGCACACTCTCGTTGTGTCAGACAACGCATCAAATTAATTTCATAGGAAGTATATTGTCCAAAGTCCGCCACGTGCCACGTCCGCCATTTTGTGTTAGTTCTTTTGAACCTCGTTAATACAGTCCACTTGATTGTTCAGATTTTCTTGGAACATAGGTCGATAACGATTTCATTCGATTAAAACAAATTCAGGAGCTATGATGCCACGGACAGACACACAGACACACCGATTGATAATACAAACTTATAACACTGCTTTGCTTTTGTCCGGGGTTAAATACAAAATGCAAAAAAAAAATAAAAACTTTTTAATATTTTTTTTTGCATTTTGTTTTTTAAAAACTTTCAGTGTCAATGAGTAACATAACATGAAGATAAACTACTTAAATTATTATGAGTCAAGAGAAGTTAGGATTTTTCACATTCACCATTTCTCACATACGCGGATTTCATTTAAAAATATCTTGTTTTCGATTGTTTTTAGTGCGTAAGTCTGAGATCACTGGCGTTGGGTTTTATGTCTTTAGGATTACGTTATCATGACCCTTATAATTTTGTTTTGTTCGCCTGCTTTTATTTACACACGCGGTAAAGCCATGTCGAATTTCGGTTACGGCGGCCGAGCGGGACTGAAGTCTAGCCACCTGCGCAGGACAGGATTATAGTTCCCGAGGGTACGCAAGCACAGGTGCACTCACTATTACCTCACCCTCACAGTCCGATGGGAAGGTAATCCGACATGACAGGAGAGAGATCGCGTAGGACCAATGGTTTTTTGACGCGCGGAAGTGGAGAGAATTTCCTGACAGAAGAACTCAAGAACTGACTTTAGTCTGATCCAGGATTCAAACACGAGACCTGATATTTAGTGATATTTGTACGCCCAACGAGACAAAAATTAGTAAGAAAAATATTATAGACCAGTACGTTGGATCGTTGCGTAGTGGCGGTGTAAGAATGCCGTCTACCCCATATCATCGCGTGGGTGTCATAACAGGCGACAGCAGGAAAATAAAACAGAAGGGTAGCAGCATCTCCCTGATAACAAGTGAAAATAACAAAAATTTGCGGCCATCGCGTTTACGAGCACTAGATCAACGTCGAATTCAATACAGGATACATACGCATTAGTTAGACCGACAATTAGCATTTGGATGCCGACCAAACTCAATAGTTTTCACTTGTTACAGTACGGCGCAAATAGATTATCCGAAATTTGGGCTCTATTAATAAACGTTAAGATAAACATTACATTTACCGAGTAGTGGCGGTGTAAGAATATCCAATACCTCATATCATCCCGTGGATCTCGTAAGAGGCGACAGAAGGAAACAAATCAGGAGATGGGCACTAATGTCTTCCTTTTTTGTAGAATAAGCGTGACAAACGAGCACACAGTCCACCTGATGGTAAGTGGATGCTGTGGCCCATATACATCTACATTTATACTCGATTAAGAATCAAAACGCAGATTATGTTGTCACCCCTGAAGACTAAGATGGAATGCCCCGTCTCCAGGAAAAAAGGGTCTCCGCATCTCTACACTCACCGTACGAAATACAGCAGTATCATATAGAGCGTGATGGTTCCCCGGTCGAGCCGACCCATTCGTGCTACAAGCATAATATAGCTGCAGCTTGGCTCTGCCACGTAAATTACGTCTTCCTAATAACTACTAGAAAAAATCTGCGGTTGCCAAACCGCTTGCCAAACGTGGCCACTATGGCAAATATCCTGCCTATGATGCAATTTATGGGGGAGATCTATGTTCAGCATCGGATTTTAACAGACTGTAATGGTGTAACGGTAAGATATACATCAGTAAAAAAGAACGGATCGACTGAAATTTCCTCTTCAGCTTACTCCCCAGGTTGATTGCCATATCGGACCTCAAAAAAACCGCTAGCGGTTTAGAGATCACGATTAACCGGTAATAAATCAATAGATTTTGAGTTTGACACGCCCGATTTGTGCTTTTTCGGTTTTATCAGACACTTTTAAGGCTGATAATGTAGCATAGAGGTCCTGGGTTCGAATTCTCGGTCTCGCAAGGTACTATGCAATTATTGCAGCGTGGATACTACGTATAAACTCACAAAGACTGATTAGTGCCAACAACGATTGAACTGAGGTTACATGCTTGCATGAGTATGAATATGACATTTAGAACGATCATCCATCAGCTATAACATTACATCGCGATGTATAACAGAACTAATTACTCGACTGGAACAGATAAATCGTCCAATCAGTAACGTGGCCGACGTTACTGATTTATCAATTAGCAAGGCAAATAAATGTCAACAACTTCGTTTCCTCGCAATGCTAGAGAAATGTCACGTATTCGAGATTAAAAGTTCATTAACAGTATCATTGTATAAGTATATAACAATACAAATACAATAACCTTTTTTTCTGTAAACGTACTTAAATACCCTTTTTTATGTAGAAGTTATATTAAATTTTTCTTTCATATATTTATTGGAATAAGCGTGACAAAAGAGCACAGAATCCACCTTACGATAGGTGGATACTATGGCTCACAGACATTCACATCTACCTGATGATTAAGATTGAATACCTCATATCCAGTAAAAAGGGTCTTCGGTTCTCTACACTCACCATACGAAACACAGCAGCATGAAACTGTTATTTTACTGTGGTATTCTGTGAGACCGTGGTCCTTACTCGATCGAGCCAACCCATTCTACTACCATAATATATGTATAGCTGCAGCATGGTTCTACAATGTAAAATATTAGTAGGTCAACAATACACATTGCACTGCTTCTTCATATAGCTGCAACATGACTCTACCACGTATCTATTATCGATTGGCGGATGATTTGGCCCATACACAAACATCTATTCTTGAAAGGTGGACGCTGTTGTCCACTGACATCTACATCTACCCTCGATAAGTTTATGCTGTTACCCATAGACACCTGTCAACATCAACAGTAGTCACATCAACATACAATAAAATCAACAGGGTTACATTAATAATATCAGTGTAAAATATTAGCCAGCTTATTTAGTGACGAAAACCGATATTTATACTAGTAACGAAGCACGCTCTACACGCGACAACACATCCGCATTTTTAATCTTGTCGCATCCACCTACCATCAGGTGGACTGTGTGCTTGAATGTCACACTAATTATACAAAAGGAAGTAAAGAAATTCGAAGCAATTAATTTAAAAAAAAATCTCTCCTTTGACTTTAATACAGAATTTGAAACCCTCTGGACACGAATCTAACGATTTACGTACCTACTGTCTATTTTCCATTAACGAAATTTAGCCACTACCAACTCTAAAGATATATCTCTAGAGCTGTGAGAGTTCACTTTGATATTTTTTTGCGGATTTCAAATAAAGAAAAATACTATAACAGAGTGGACAGGACGGTGTTATGGCAAACACTGAACTCATTTGAGTTGAGCGCTGGTTCGATACAGGCATTAAGGTGTCTTTATAGGAACTCTAGTGCTTGTGTCAGGATCAACGGGGTCAACCGGGACTGATTTCGCACCAAAAAAGGTGTCATACAGGGCTGTGTAGCTTCCCCGTGACTGTTCAACCTATTTACGGACAGTTGTTTGCAAACTTTGAAACGTAAAGAATGTGGATTAAGGATAGGCGAGTTAACCGTCAAATGCCTTTTGTACGCCGATGATCAAGTTGTATTTGAGGCGTCGGCGACCGAGTTGCAAATTATGGTTACATTAATGAACCGGTCATTGAAAGAAAGGGTAAAGAAAGTGAACGCAAGTAAGACGAAATTAATGGTTTTTGAAAGAGAAGAAAGTAAAACGTTATGTGAAGAATAGAAGGGGAGTTTATCGAGCAAGTGGGTGAGTTCGCGTATTTGTGATGTGTATTTAGCAGGGACTGTAGATATAATAAGGATATAGAACGACGAGTGAATGCAGGAGATAGAGTGAAAGGGGCTCTACACTCTATTATAAAAAGTCAGTACGTATCAAAAAAGACACGTATGGTAATTCATAATGCTGTGTTAATCCCTACTTTAATGTATGGTAGCGAAAGTTGGGTGTGGCAAAAAAAGCACGAAAGTAGTGCTGTAGAAATGCGGTCCTTAAGGAGAATGCTGAATCTGAATGACAGTGTGAGAAATTACGTGATAAGAGAAAAATGTGGTGCGCGAGATGATGTTGTGACCAGGATTAAGAAAGGAATGCTTTGGTGGCTTTGGTCATGTACAAAGAATGAAGGAGGAAAGAGTGACAAAGCAAATTTACATTGCAGATGTGAACGGCAGATTCGAGAAGGGACGCCCTAGACGAAGTATTATCATTTACGAAATAGGCGATATTTTGAAAACGGGCCACATTAGAGGTACTCTTAACCGACGAGCGTGTATGCATAGATATATGGATGTAAAGGAGGCGAGAGAGGTATGACAGAATCGTGCCAAATGGAAGTCCGTAGTCTCTGCCTACCCCTCCGGGTGACAGGCGTGAGTGTTTATGTATTTTATGTATGTAAAAATATGTTTATGTATGGTTACAGATTTTTCGAATATACGTCTAAGTATAATGATTTTTACTGTAGCTATTTAAACGATACTCTTGTTTATAGAATAATATAATTTCTTGTTGTTGCATTGAGCTTGTATTATTGATTATTCTTCACAAACGGGTGAAACTGCAAAACTTATCATAATAAGTAACCTAGTTCAAAAAAAAGAAAGTAATTTCTCCATAATAACTTCGCTGCTAAGAATCTCAAGTACCGAAGAACTAAATAGTCTTAAAGTTATTTGTAGTGCTCTTGAATCGTAAAATTATTTTTTCTCTTCTAAGCAGCAAATTTCCGTGTCTTCAGCAGTATTCATTGCAACTGCTGAGAGATTGACTTAGGGAATATCATAACTATTTCTTATATTTACGCGAACACTACACATTGAATAAAACTACTTTTACGGATTTTATCGCATTTAATTCTACGGTGCCTTGCAGCACCAGCGCCCATGAAATGTCGGGAATGATACAATAAGTATATACGCGGTAGAGCCATGCTGCCGTTATATAAGTAGTACAGTTGTAGTATGAATGGATCAGCTCGACCGGGGAAGTACCACATTCTGACAGAATAGAAGCATAAATGCTACTGTGTATGGTGAGTGTAGAGAACCGAAGACCCTTTTTACTGGAAACGAGGCATTACATCTTAGTCCTCACGGGTGACAACGCATCTGCATTTTAATTCGTAATTGAGGATAGATGTAGATGACTATGGGCCACAGCAACCACTTACCATCAGGTGGACTGCGTGCTCATTTGTCACCCTATCCTATATAACAAAAAACATTAAAAAAAATTTAAAAAAACATGACTTTACTAAGGACAAAACCCTTAAAAGTCGAAGGGGATTACAAAAAATATTTTCATTGGTTGATGTTACTATCTGGCCCTAATTTTACTGACAACGAACAGTTCATCCATTGCTGGGTTGTGGTTTGAACTAGCGGATACCTGGTACGTGCTACTATGCTAAAAAAAGAAAAAGGTACATTTTGTTTATTTGTTGGAAAAAATTGTTGTTTAAACTTTTTTAAGGTGCCTAATGCATTGTTTTAGTGGTCTAAAATCATATTCGCGTTATTGCCTTTCTAAGGAAACCAGGTTGAGCGTATCAGTTGGATGGTTTCAAAGTCTATAATCCGTTACAGACTTTGAAACCATCACCACCATATTTTGTGTTGTATATAGATAGATACAGCCAGCGTTTTTTTATTCTTTTATTTTAGTGCTGTTAATGTAGTACTTTTCTTTCTTCTTTTTTTTATGATTAGATAGAGCCAGTGTAATTCGTAGTGTGATCCTCGGGGGTAACAAGGTATTTGTTCCCTTCTTTGTATAGATTTTTGTAGATGTCTGTGGCCTGCGGCAGCCACTAAGGTGAAATAATAGCATGTTTATCACTTTATTTTATAGCGATAACAAAAAACTTTGTCAATACATTGCTCACGCCGATATTGCGGCTGTACCTACATAGCGATTTCAACGTTACAGACGGGTGTCCTACGTTTGGCTGTATAGACTACAGCCAGCCAACGTTTTCGCTTACGTCATTCTTGAAAACAGATGCAGCTTGTGGGGGGCAGCTGTGTACAGGTTCAAATTATACTATAGGCCTATTTATTCCAATTTTGTGAAGAATAATATTTGTGTACTCTTTATTGGTAAGAAAATAAGTAGCAGTTTAAAACAAATATGTTTCACATAAGTATTTTTACTTTCTTTCTTTAAAAAGCAACGTGTCTTCATTTTATTTCAAAGCTACTGTAAGTGCTTTACGTAAGCTTGATTAAAATTGTCATTCGTGACTCTTTACTCACCAGACCGTATCTGCATCGTGAGTGGATTTAACGCTAGACAATTACAGCGGTGGTGGCTAGGTGAGCGTAACATTATCATTATAACCTTTGTGTCCTCAGAGCGTGCTACTTGAAACTCAGGTCAAATTGACTGTTATCAACACATACCTACATTGCGAATTTACTGTGATATAATATTGTTCTACGAATATCACGTGCAGATACTCACAAAAAGCACAATGAAATGACTAACTAACTTACAGTACATCCGATAGTAAGGGGCTATAGCCACGGGTATTCAACGAATTTCAAACCAAGAAGGCTACAGATGCGTTGGCACCTCTAAAGAGTGAAGACTAAGATGGAAGGCCTGCCGCGTAGTACCTACCCAGACGATTTTATAGGCAGCAAATGAAATCTATTAGTAGGCTATCTCTAATATCAACCAAAAATAATTATAGCTATTTTGAGATTAAGAATCATTTCGCATCAGACGTCACGCGCCTTTGATTCTACTTTCAGTCACCGATCTGTTGATTTTGTACCTCAAATAAATATAAGATGTCTATATTGCCACCTTTCCGAGGCCACAAGGTCTTTTCATTAAATCGCCTCTTACGGCGATTACGGGATGAGGTGAGGTAATATTTTCGTTATTACTTATCGTAACATATAATGCCTATATTATATACTGCTATCAGATTTTTACGTGGTAGAGCCAAGCTGCAGCTATATTATTATGGTTGTAATGGGTCGGCTGGACCGGGGTCTGTGTTAGCGTTTCCAGTAAAAATGGTCTCTGGTTTATTACACTCACCATACGAAAAATAGCAGCTTAATGCTGCTGTGTTTCGTATGGTGACTGTAGTAAACCAGAGACCATTTTTACTGGAAACGCTAACGCATTTTTACGATAACGCATCTGCATTTAGATTCTTAATCGAGAATTAATGTAGATGTCTGTGGGCCAGAGCGTCCACATACATCTACATCCGAGTTACCATCAGGTGGACTGTGCGCTCGTTGGTCACCCCTTTTCTATTAAAAAAAAAATGCGCATTTTCGAAATAGTTCCACAGCTTGTGTACGAGCTCTGATAAAATTTTATTAAGGTAAAATGATGGCATTGACCGAATTGACATTACGTATCTATTTCACTTGCTCAATTGGTTAGTGTTGATGCGTTCCAATTACGAGGTTCTGTATTTTATTACACTTTAACTGAAAGGTAAACGCAACAAGTATCAAAATTTATACAAAACCATATAATATAAAGGTGTCACCTAAATACAGTTACAAGATTCGATCAATAAAGTTATTAATACACAATATGAAGTACTATGTAAGAACTCTAAATTAAAAACATAGGCGTGCGTAGTGGCTTCTGATGCGTTGGCATTGTTCTAATCACAGAAATCGTAATAATACAAGTCGCATAGACGCATGACCTTGTCGCCGCTATTATGTGTTGACGAACATAACTCACTATTTTGTGATTTAGTTGCGCGGGGACCGTCGTACATGAATTTATGTTATTAATTATTATAATGGTTACCTGCAGCATAATAGTAAAAAAACAGTAGTAAAAAGTAAAAACTCATCAAGGACGCGTAATTCAACCAATAAAAGCATATAATTTCATAGGTAAGTTGATTATTTACTAATTATCATTGTTTTAACTAATTTACATCTCGATGAATACTTCACTATTATATTTACCTTTGTCAACTTTCATTTATTACTTTTTGTATTGACAATTACTATTGCTGCTTTTGCTCTACCGTAATACGCGACGCACGCGACGTTGACAAGCTCGCCAAGCAAAGTAATGTGACACATTAGATATCATTGTGCATTGCGTATGTTAGTAATACGGCTGTAGGTGGCGACATCGGTTTTGGAAGTAATTGAGCGCTAATTAATTTCTATTGTCTTATTATTACTATTCCTGTGGTTCTAATACATAGTCCATATAAGATATAATAACAATAATAATAAAACAGACAAGGAGATAATATCTGGACCTGGCTCACGAAGTGACCGACATGTGGGATGGTCTGCCGACCAAAATTATTCCTGTGGTCGTTTCTACAAACGGGCTAATCCCAGTCAGCCTATCAGGTAATGAGGCGACTGGGACTCCGTGACTGACCGCTCCGGGCTCAAATGAAGAAGACAGTGCTCCTTGATACCACCCGCATCGTCCACCGGTTTCTTGCTCTTTTCCCTTAACCCTCTGTCGTTTGGTCTCCCCTGCCGAGGGCTTCCATCTGATTGGGTTTTTATTTATTTATGTATTATTTTATGTACGTATTTTCTTTT
>DWHP01008321.1:0-10596 GCA_018247895.1 Parnassius honrathi | reverse complement strand
CATGATGACTACTTAACTGCGTGCAGTCGTATCCATCGAGCAAGTATCGGCGAGTCCCAACGGTATGCCAACGCGCGTAAGATATTGTTGGGGCTGAGATGTGAAGCGCAACTTTTACGCATTATGTCGGCGAAACTATCTACGTCAGCATCCGCAAACATAGCAGAAGCTCTACAGAAACGCGGAAGCCCCATCAATACCCAGACGCGTTATTTTATTGTACGCGGAGATCACTGTATGTCCTCTACTTAATGTTAACCCACAGACTGCACATGTAAAATGACTGACAGTACGCCTTGAATAAACCTCGAACTCTGTCAGTAAAATGAATGTATTAGTACAAATTAGCCTAGCTTTGTTTTATTTGTAGGTACTCTAAACAGAATACGAAATCGCCGTATGCCGTGGGTCAGGCCGGGCCGGTCCGGGGACAGCGCGCGGCGATTTCGTGCTCTCTCTGTAATATTGATATACCTACTATACGTAGAATCTCTTAAAAATTAAACAGATGATATTATAATAAAACTAATAGCAGTCAGTCTATGCTCACTACGCTAAAACCGGATTTTAACTATGCGTGATATACAGATTAACTTTATTATAAGAGGAATATTTGAGCGCTTCAGACACCAAGGTTCAGTATGATTTAACAGCATTTATAAAGTAAAAATAGATTAAATAAAACCAAAAATAAATATTTTCGAGTTTTTTCTAAATAACTTTAAAATATTTGAATAATCAACTCCGGGCATTAAAAAACTTTTTGTGTTTAAAAACTGCGTCGAATGCCCTAAATTAAGTCAATATCGAACAACGCGTTCAAAAATTATAGCTCTTTAAAATTTTCTTAAATATCTTTTTTTGAGACAACTTAATTCTACGATCTAACGACTCAAAACCTAACAGTTTTTGGCACTTAAAAATCTGCGTCGATGACACTACGTAAATCGAAATCGAACGATACGTTCAAAAGTTATTTAGATAGTTTTGAATTTTGAGCTCAATAAGTAACCAATTTCCAGTGTAAGCTTACCGGTCAACGGCTTTTCAGATTTTAGAAATTGATTTTATTGTTTAAGTAAAGTAAATTTTTAACCTTAAGGTAGATAAAATAAACTAGGAAATTAAACAATCATGAAAACTAATGCAACCTTTGGTGGATCAATGCGAAACCGAACTTAAGTTCCCGGACTTTGCCTGTTACCTATAAGCAGCGCTTCGTTTGTAACACATTCTGGATGATACAATTTTTAAAACGCACGCCTTTTTCAACGTATCCCTATATAGATCTAACTTGGGAAGGTATTACCCTCTAGAAGACCCGAAGAGTCCTCCATGATTTCTGGCCTCGATATTACTTGCGATAGTTCGATAGTTTATCCACCTTTAAATCAAAATTAATCAATTTCCTTTAAAATAATTTTTAACATTGGTAGAGCTACGCAGTAGCCTTTTCTGTTGCACGCCTGGGCCGGCTCAAACCGGGGTGGTACCACGACCTCCCAGAAGGCTGGCGTGAAGTAGAAGCTTTGTATCTGCATTTCTTCTGGTGAGTGCAGGTAGCCGGAGGCCCACTCCCCCTCCTCCCCACAACAACATGGTAGCGGAATTAAATGCAAGACTACCCCAGGAGGGTACCAGCACCCCTGGAGAATCTCTCACTGAATATCCACGACCATGCTACTCTCCTCCTGAACGTGGGTGCTCAGGCTGCCCCGCGTATTTTTGGGGGGGAGGGGTGGGGCAAAATTCCGCTCGAGACTAAACCTGCTCGGAGCAAACGGAGCACTAAGCCAAAGGTGCCCCTACCAGGCTATCTGTGAGTTTTTGCAACATCAGGGGACTTCATTCAAACCTTAACGCCGTCAACTACCATCTATACGGCGGGTGTATCGTATCCCTCCTACCCGGGGTACAAATAAAAACACTCTTTTTAGCCACGGTCTGGAGTTTGCGTGTATGTCAGAGAGGACATCTGTTTTCGACGCTTTGGCAGCCTTGAAGGTACGGACCTGTCCATCTTATGGCTGCGCGTAGAAAGCGACAACCGTCCCCGCGTCTACGGGTGTCTCTATAGGTCCCATAGCGGTAATTCTGAAACAGACGGACTCATCGACCACGTTCAGATGGCTACAGACTCCACGCTACAACAGATCCCATCCGCAGATATGGTGATACTTGGAGATTTTAACGCCCACCACGCTGAATGGCTTGGTTCTCGTTTAACCGATCATGCGGGTAGATTTGTTTATGAATTTGCTTTGGAATATGGTCTGACATAACCGGCTACCTAGCCTACACAGATCCCAAATGTAGAAGATCATGTACGTTCCCTGTTGGATCTTCTGCTGACCTCTCATCCGGATGGATATCAGGTCTCTGTCGATGCCTGTCTTAGCTCCTCGGACCATTGTCTAATCCGGAATACGGTGCCACTCGAGCATTCATCGCGGTTGCGTACTATAGGGAGCCACCGCGTTTGGGATTGTAGGTCAGCAGACTGGGACGGGATGCGATCTTTTTTTGCATCCTACGCTTGCATCCAGCGAGAAGCAAACCCGCCCGGGTTTGCTTCTCGCTGGATGATCCCAGCGTTGTAGCTGCTCCTGTCGCTGATGTGGTGCTACAAGTCGTTTTATTCCATCATCTGTGGTAACTATCGGAGGCAGAACTCAGCCTTCGTCTTCATTTGGGATTACGTGCATTCTGGTCTCTAGCCAAGGCTGTTCAAGGGAACTTCTGTCAGCCATCTCTCCCATCTCTGCACCAGGAGGACGACTCAACGGCCAACGCCGCAAAGGACAACGCCGATCTGCTGGGCTTTCTCTTTGCGTCCATCTCGACTCTTGATGACGGGGGGAAAACACCACCGACTATCCCGCGGAGTGAGTGCTTCATGCAGGATGTCCTGTTTACCCAACGCTCAGAGCGTAGAGCACTCCTCTCTCTGGACGTCAACAAGTCTTGTTGGCTGGATGGCGTCCCTCCTATTTTGCTGAAAACGTTAGCTCTGGGGCTGGCACCGGTTTTGACACATAATTTCAGGTAATTCCGTTAGTTTGGATATAGCGAAGGCCTTTGATCGGGTTTGGAACAAAGCGCTTCTTACGAAGCTTCCTCCCTATGGGCTTCCCGAGAAATTGTGCAGTTGGATCACCAGCTTTCTTGATGATCGGGGCATCAAGATCGTAGTAGACAGTGCATGCTACGATTACAAGCTCATTAATGCTGGTGTTCCACAAGGCTACGTGCTATCACCAACGCTGTGTCTTCTGCATATCAATGACATGTTTCAAACCGGAAATATTCATTTCTACGTAGATGACAGCACTGGTGATACTTCATATACCAGCCGTGCCAATATTTCTCGAGAAAACGTCTCCGAGTACCGGGACAAACTTGTGTCTGAAATCGAAACTTTGTTGAACAAGGTCTTGAACTGGAGGCGACTAAACCTAGTCCAGTTTAATCCCCAGAAGAGACAAATTTGCGCGTTTACCGCTAAAAAAACCATTTCGTCTTATCTCTTCAATTTCAAGGCAGTCCCTTTGTTGCCTCAGCCAGTATTGGA
Organism: Parnassius honrathi; assembly: GCA_018247895.1. NCBI lineage: Eukaryota > Metazoa > Arthropoda > Insecta > Lepidoptera > Papilionidae > Parnassius > Parnassius honrathi. Next base: position 7,025 of record DWHP01008321.1, on the reverse strand, counting down.
ATCCTCGGCGTTGATATATCGAGTGACGTGCAGTTTCGTAGTAGCTTTGAAGAGAAGGCCAAATTGGCCTCTAAAAAGCTTGCAGTATTTAGCAGAGCGGGACAGTATTTCATGATGGATTCACCGCCTGCAACGCTTGGTAACAACTGCCTGGTTCGACCGCACGTGGAATACTGTTCCCTTCTTTGGGCTGGGGCCCCCCAGTGCCAGCTCTTTCCATTTGATCGCATCCAGTGCAGAGCTGTTCGAATCGTCGGTGACAGAGCTCACGAACTGCGAAAATATATTGCGTCTCTTTGCGTATTTTATCGCATCTACCGCGGGGAGTAATCTGAGGAATTGTTCGGAATAGTTCCAATCGCACAATGTCACCATCCCACATCGCAACAAAACTCACGATATCATCCATACCATCTGGATGACTGGCGGTCCACCACCATGCGATTTAAAAGAAGTTTTCTTCCTCGCACGACTTCCTTGTGGAATCAACTACCACGAGAGATATTTCCGGACCGATACGACTTAGGGACCTTCAAGAAAAGAGCATACTCCTTTTTAAAAGGCCGGCAACGTATCTGCAATTCCCCTGGTGTTGCAGTTGCTCATGAGCGGCGGTAATCACTTACCATCAGGTGAGTTGTATGCTCGTTTGTCCCCTCTCCTATAAAAAAAAACTTAAAAAATCTTCAAAGTTATAGAATAAGGGTGACTAACAAGCTCACAATCCACCTGATGGTAAGTGAAGCCTGCAGCCCAGTAGTATTGTCACCCCTAAGATGGAATGCTTCCTTTTCTTTTAAAGAGGTCTTCGGTTCTTTACACTCACCAAATGAAACACAGCACCATTTAGCTGCTATTTACATTTACTCTGATATTCTGTGAGAGTGTGGTCCTTCCCCGGTCGAGCCGACCCATTCATGCTACAACCGTAATATAGCTGCAGCATGGATCTATTAATATACTTATTTTTTAAGTTTAATTAGTAATGTTTTTGTCGTAGATTTTTTTATTATGTGCGAGCAGCTATGCAGGTCTAGGAAAAGAGACCAGTATCACTGATAACCTAAAAGATCTATTGTGATTGCTGCTATGGCTATAGTTCACTGCTAAGCCCATTGTCTTCAATAAATAGGAGTTGCCTAGCTGTGATCATTTTCACTTCTTCTGGGCAGAGTACACAGTTATTAAGAGTCCACATCAGTTAGGATGTGCAGAAGCTTTTCTTCCATTATGGAACAAAACCGGGCTATCTTTGAGTTGCTTAGTCTCATGATGGACATGTGCTTGGTGTGGTCATACCAGATCTTAAGTGATTTATTGTGAGAAAGAGTTTCAAGGGTCAATCAGGCTAGGCTTTTTGAGATTCCACAAAATGGCTCAGGTCCAAATTGTCTACTCTTTGAGCCTTTCCGTGCGAGTTTGTCGGCAAGTTCATTGTCTACAATACCCGCGTGACCCGGAACCCATCTTAAGACGACCCCGTTGTTACATCCCAGGGTATTTGAACGGTTCATGCAGTCTCCAACTAGCTTCGAGTTCACTAAGTTTGACCTCAGCGCTGGCAGTACTACTTGACAATCAGAGTTTATATAAGTTATATGGTTGATTTTGTGTTTTTGCTGATTGATTTCCTCTTACTGAAGTATGGCGATTTTTTCTGCCTGGAAGATAAAGGTGAATCTACACAAATTCATACAAAGTTTGAATTTGGGACATTCCCCATAAATTCCAAAGCCTACGTCGGAGCCCATTTTTAAGCCATCGGTATACCATATGAGCCTACCGACCTCACAACCTGGCCATTCAGTCAGTTTTTTCTGAAGGTTATTTCCACTATATATTTTTATTAAGTGTATAGTGGACACATGATAACTGAGATCGTGTGTCACAGATTAGTTTGGTTGTTAACTTTTTCCTTTTAGAATTTGCTATGAATGTGTGCCATCGACATTAATTAAGAACTGTACTAATTTATTTTTTACAAGCCCAAGAATCAATTTAAAAAAAATGGTACAAAATTTTATTTAAATTTAAAAAACTTTGCTTAGGTATTGAATTTTTCTATAAAAATGTTCTTATTCCATCAGGTTTACTATGAAGGTCGCCTAAAGCAAAACAACAAGATGTTTGATAACTGTGTGAAAGGCCCTGGATTCAAGTTCAGATTAGGTTCAAAGGAGGTCATCAGTGGATGGGATGTTGGTGTGGCTGGCATGAAGGTTGGGGGCAAGAGGAAGATTGTTTGTCCACCTGCGATGGCGTAAGTTTGCTGAAACGGATAAATTAAGGCTATTATTTTATATTAAAGTAAATTGTTAGTGAATTAAATCCACTATTTTCATATTTTATTAAAGTTACATAAAAAAAAATTTCCTAGATATATACAGTAGAAGTCCGATAATCCGGCACGTTCGAGACCGGCTCGGTGGCGGACTACCGAAAATTCCGGTCTATCAGGCAGTAATTATAAGAACAATTAGGTTAATAATTAAACTACAAATACAGTATGCAAATATGTATGTACATAAAACAAAGTTTATTTTATATTTCATATACATAATGTACGCATACTGTAAAATATATTTCACTTAGATTTAAAAAAGTCACAAATGTCTTTTTGTTTTCTTGACTTTTGGCGTTTAGGATAAAATTTATTTCTAATGATACGGAAATCAATAATTTTATTTATTATTTAGTGATTCAGCAGCTTCTGCCCAGCTGATTTTTTCCTTTTCTTCCATTTCGGCATCTGAGTCACTTTCTTCAAGATTTTGGGTAGGCTGAGGGTTTACTACAATGTTGATAATGTCCTCATCGGTTAGTTCTTGTTCAACAGGCTCATTCTCGTCGATTAGAACCCACTTCTTTACCTCATCTTTAGGCAGGGTTTTCAAGGGTTTGTCAGCACTTCCAACAACATCCAAAACTTTGGTCAGAGCATCTTGATGGTTTTCTTCCTCATCAGTCTGTAGCTCTCGAGCGTTTTTATTTGCTTTAAAGACACACTTTTGGTGAAAACCGAAAACCAAAGAGCGATGCCAAACTATCGGGTATTCCAGACTGTGGATGCCGGACTAATGGACTTCTACTGTAGATCTATATTACTTCTTACATTTTAATTAGATGACTGTTATAACATTATACTTCTTTAGAAATATGATGAATATGTCAGAAATTATAAATGGTGGAACCACCTTGCAGCTCTAATACGGGTATATTAAGAATGGATTAGCAAAACTGTGGAAGTACCACATTTTCTCAAAGAATATTAGTGTAAAATAAAAACGGCAGCAAAATATTGCCATGTTTTGTAAAAGAAATGGAGATCCTTTTTATTGGTAACACAGCATTCTGACCTAGTTCTAAAAAGTAGTAATGATAATGCATCTAGGGTTATCACCTTTTTTTGAACAAATATAGTGTTTTTCCCATAAAAGATGCAAATATGTAATACCTTTCAGAAATTCAGGAGCAAAAAAAGCTCACATTTTTAATCTTTACGTATTTTTTCATATATATTTGTTATTGCTCTTTGCTTTGGCCATCAATGATCTAACCACCTTACCATCTATCTACTTTACCTTTAAAATAATTATAGAAATCTGAGCAATTTAGATTCATGTTAATATAAATAAACAATTTTTTAGCAAATTTAAAGAATGCTCTTTTTCTTGCTTTCAATGTTACATTCATGGTGGAAAAAATTCTTTCGGTAAAACTTACTTGTTTCAGACTTCCAATCACAGTTAATATAAAAAGCGCGGTTGAATTAGGAATAAAATATAGTATTTTCGTACTTTATTATTTTTCTATAACATATAGTACAATTTACTGAAATATAGTACGATACTACATATTATAGTATAGGTAGCAACCCTAAATGCAAATGTATTTTGATTTCTCGTTAATAATTATAAATTAAGGTATCTCACAACTACAGCATCCACTTACCATCAGGTGCACTGTACGCATGTACCCTCTACTATAATAAGAAATAAATTATTAGGCTCCCAAAACAATGATTAGTCCTGTGGTTATAATATTTAGCTGAGTTGTATTTATAGTATTAAATATGCCATAAAGTACATTTTCATATCTTGTTAAATTTATTTCCAACTCTCTATTTCAACGTACGCTTTTTTGCAGGTATGGAGCTAAGGGTTCACCACCAGTTATTCCACCCAACTCCACCCTAGTTTTTGAAGTGGAGTTGAAGAACGTAAAATAAGGTCATTTGTTGATTGTGTAGGTTATATGCAGCGTTCCAGGTCTTAAAGTTTTATGATTGGATTGAATGTTATGCATGTATTTCATTAAGATAATGATAACATTGTGTCTACTAATGTGCCAATATGGGGTATCTGCAAGTATATATCTCATCGATATTATTAGGACATTCTTTTTTTTAAACTTGTACTGCTACATTGCATGCAGATGCTGCATATTAGTTATTTAGCACATAAGGTAATAGATTTTAAGCATCAAGTTAGATTAAGTATCAGCATTATTACTAGGCAACATAATGTGTAGTTAAAGATCAACTTACAAAGATAGTAAAGGACAATAGTTTATTTCGATGTTAAATTCCATTTTTACTAAATATTTCGTTTGTTTAGTTATGCTAAAGCATTTTATTCACGTAGGACGTATAGCAAGATGGACCGTGAATAAGGCGCATAAGTTTTTGTGAGATAAACTATATGATATACCTATCAGTGTTAATTTTGATTGAAAAACGCTATGTAGGGTTCATACAATTAAATTATGTTATTTTTATAAACTTTTCGTGTTTTGAATTCCTCTATGATATAAGACTCTTAAAAGCTTACCAACACATCAAAATGTATTGATATCAATATAAAACAAACAATTGTTATTGATAATGGACGTAAGAATGAAAATTTTATTTGTGTAAATACTAAGTTTTATAACAGAATTAACATTAAATCATATTTAGATTCACTTAAACTATCTTTTTGTTGAGTACAACTTTTAGTTCAGAATTCACAAGCAGGCTAGCATTATTTTGAAGGTTTACATTTCCTCAACAAGCACCGATATATCCATTTGGCAACTAAACTCTCAGGGGAAAGAGATGGCAAGTTGTATTAATTACGTCTATAATCATCAACTTGCTTGCTTAAAATCTACACACAGAAGTATGGTATGGGCGAAGTTTTCATGCCTTTAATTACTATAGTTTAAAAAAAGCCTACTTGCTGCAGTGAACTTATAAAGGATAAAAACATGATAAAAGCAACATTGGTCTGTTCTAAAAATATATTTTTTGAAAAACAATTGGAATCAATATACTTTCCTCGCATCCTAGTTAACTTAATTGAAGCTGAGCATTCAAGTAATTCAAGAGCAATTCCTCAGGTTCTGAGAGTGCACTCGGTAAATGAGTAACAAAGATCAGCTATTTTGCTCTTGCGACATTAAAGTTTGCTTAGGTTTTATTCATATTTTTACATATTAGGATAATAGCAACAATTATAAATAGAAAATTGATTTAAGCCTATTTATACTAAATTGTGAAATGCCCTAATTAATATAAAGAGCATTTTATTATTGCCCTCATTCATTGATTACAGTTTATCAAAAGTTCATTCTTGATCATAAGTATCTGTCAGTTTCTATATCTGCCTCCTATTTACAAAAAATAAAAGCTTGGCAGGCCAGTTATCAACTGTTGTATTTTACTGCTTTGTGTTATCAGAAAGATGTTGCTGCCTTTTTTTAATATTATGAGCCTGTGCTGACCTACCTTCCCACCTGATGGTAAGTGGTGATGCAGCTGAAGATGGTAAAGAGCACTAACTTATGTAAACAAAAGCTTATTCACACTTGTCGCGTAATCTGATGAAAGGACATGCTGGTAGATTATTTCACTTCTTTCTTGTATGTATAGTAAACGACGAAGCAAACTGTCTTGTTTTAATTTATGGTGGCAAGAAATGGGTGGCAAAAAACCAGCCAAGCATCTGGTGGTCCAGTGTTGGAAAGGAGAGGGAGGAATTAAGTCATGAAATTTCTGCACACAATCTGTATGTATCCTGTAAAAATTGCAAATATCCTGTTTCAATTTCTTTCTTACATTTATCAATTCTTCATTTTTGTTCGGTGGCCCAACCCTTTTTTTTAACATGGGGAAAATGCCTATGCATATCCGCCTCATGGGGGCAAGGACCGGTTATGTCAGATTTGCACCAACTAAAACCCCATGGTGTTCCACCTCGTCGCATATTGGCAGGGCCAGAGGAACGCTTTCGCACACATCCGCGACTCCACCAGCGCTAGCCACAGCATGGCGGCGCCTCCTCTGAAGAGGACTACTCCTCACCCTTCTCCTCAGGTAAGATGCATCAGAATACATGGCGCGACTTCCTCCACGGCCTCCAACTACATCCGCGCAACGAACGCCCCTGTGACCGATGCGCGAAGGCCATGGAAAACCGAGCACTCAGAAGCACTAGCCTTCCTGAACCCAGCGGCAGATCTGGTCTATGGCTCCGCCGCTAACCAAGATACGGCTGCGGAAGGTAGGGCGAGTGGCTCCTCGCAATACCGACACTTCTTTTCCTGCAGCCCACCACTACCGCATCAACCGTACGGCCCCGTTTGTATCGCAGAGGATATGGTGAGTGGCGCAATCGCCATACCAACGCACCTCTTCCACCACGACTCCACCTCGGCTGCAGCGGAAGAGGGAGAGGACAACCCTTTCGCCACATCCCATCAGCACAAATCCGAAGTGGGCTCAAGCCCACTCGGAGTGGTCACCACGTGGGTTCCTCTTTGTTCACTATGGGTGATCAAGCCACAATTACTAAGTTCCGCTGCCACGGCAAGGCAAGAACCCGTTCGGAGGGGTGGTGGCCCAACCTTACCTTAACAATTCAGTCCTTCTGTCTTTTTCTAACATGTAAGAAATAATACACTCGGCGTCAAAAAAATAATTTAAATACTATTTTAACACAACAGGCCAATGGCAATGTTGTGGTTTGAGGGTATCATTCGAAAGG
>DWHP01008320.1:0-10596 GCA_018247895.1 Parnassius honrathi | reverse complement strand
GTGGCGGGGCGCGCGGCGGGGCTGCCGGCACGCTTGACGAGCTCAACCCGCGCCTGCGCCTGCGCCTGTGTCTGCTGCACAACCAGGACGTCTGCAGCGAATACGTCGAGGCCGATAGTCAGTTTCTACATACACTATCATTATCATATCGGATTACACTATTTCACCTTTTGTTAAAAGTGTTTTACGAAAGTAGTCGAATGCTGATTTTTAAACTCATGACTTTTTGATTTCGGGATCCGCACTACATATCTTCTATCAAAGATAAAACATTCTTATTGCAGAGGCATCAAGCTCTGAACACTAAAATTTTTTTTAGGTTTTACTGTCCAACTCCTTCAAGAGTATATATCTGGATATATATATATATATATATGTATATAACCGTTCCCTGCAGCTTCGTCTTAGTCCAAAGTCCAAATTATTTACGATTGGTTTTCATGTTTAGTTCTTTTTTGCGAGAAACCACAATTCTTTTGTTAGTAACTCCGCCAAAATCAGTTCAATTTCGGAGATTAGCCTGAACAGATAGCAGACAATATTTTTTAAATTCTTTTCTTGTTATAAGTACCGTATATACTTTCATATGCATTTTGTAAAAAAGATGTTATTTTGACATTACAAACAGACACTTCAGTTTTATTTATTCATGTAGATCAATATATATTTATCATACATACACACGTTATTAACGAGTAATTACGTTTGCAGTTGGTCCGGCTTACATCAAGGAAGCGTCGGCCCTGACGACCGCCACACTGATCGCGATCGTAGTTTCCGTCATTGTCTTCGTTCTGTTCTTGTGTCTTCTCTTCATCTTCTGCCGATGCAAGAGAACCGAGAAAAAGAAAAAAGATTATGAGATGGCCTCTATAGGACACGGCATGTCTCTAACTTCGCCCAAAAATCAGGCGCCGCCGCCTTACATGGAGTATCCGAACGCCGGTATGGAGAACAAGGCTCTGGAACATTCGATGGAGCTGGCGATGGACGAATCGAAGAACGCTGTGTATGCGACCCAAGCCGCGTACGGATACCACATCGCGCCTCACGCCACGCCCACGCACGTTGGACAAAATATGTCTAATATGGACTGTGAGTATACCTACAAATTCCTTTGTCGTTTTATAATTTTTATATAATACTCAGTCTGCGCAAACCTCCATCAAAAAGAAAAAGGTCGTTTTAAACACATTACAACTTTTTATGAATTATTCAAGAAATTCAAAAAAGCGCATAATTATGTTAATATCTATTTATTATATCTTTGAAAACACAAAAATATGTAAACATACAAAAATTTGGCACACAATGTAATCCTTCCGGTATTCTTCTTATAAACTAAAAATATAAAGAAAAAACAAAACAAAATCTTCTCTTTTTAACTAATTAATACATTTTTCATAACAATCAAACAGTTTCATAGAGCTATTATCATATTATAAACAGTTTTGACACATGTCAATATTGTGCTCACCACAAATTGCTTTTTTGCACTTTGTGCACTGCGAATTTGTCTTTCGCTGTTTTTATAAGAACAATAACCACAGTAGCGGCGCTTTTTGGCTCTGGTTCCTCTGTGGTGTTGTCTGGCAATGGCTGCGGCTCCTTTTGAAGGATATTCGTGATATTGGCGTCTAGACGCTGTTGCATCCATGGCCGAGTCATACCTGTGCTCAATTTTTTCATAAAGTTTTTGCGACTTAACGGTTTTTCTTTGTTAAATAGCTTGTTATGGCGGTGTATAATATATGTATTCACAAAATACATATTGAGCATGCCGTAAAAAACAGCCACGAGCCACATATTCGTCTTCCTATTTGTATACATAGAGGAACACATTTGATCGAAGGAATCTTTTGTGTGATTATAAAATAAGATCATGTCTGGCTTTCCATTAGTGCGGTCGACTACAACATCTTCATCACATGATGATACGACACTATCTTAGACAGCTTTGGTTTATAAGATACTAGGGTCAACGGACCATCGAAGCAAAATATAGAAGATCCTACCTTACGAGCGCGAGTTGTTTTAGTGCTTCTGGAATTTCCCTTTTATTATATCTTATGGTTCCAAGTAATGTCAAATTATATGGAGATTTTAGTAGGCTTTTAGCCAGTGGTACAGAAGTGAACCAGTTGTCACACGTAACATTTCTATTAGTACCGTGCACCGTTTTCATAATACTCTCCAAGAGGAAGACCATTAGTTATAGTACTCTTACCAAGGTAACAGCATCGCATATCATTGGGAATTTAATTTCATATTTATCAGACTTATTCGGTAAGTACATACGAAATGGATATGTACCGCGAAAGCCTAGCAACTGTTCGTCTACCGTTAAGTTTGACCCTGGTGTATAATTTAACCTGCACTGATTGATGAAAATATCCCAAATCCTTCTGACAGGTAAAAAAGCATCGTCCCGTCTATGAGTTGGCCGTTGTGACTTATCGTCCATTCTTAGACATCTTAGTAGAAATTCAAACCTTTCACTTCTCATTACACTAACATATCGAGTACCAGCGAATGATGCATCGAGTAACTCATCGGTGGACAATAGTTATCTTTCTTAACATCCACCAATGCAAATATACTTATAAGGGCCCAAATCTCTGTGACATTAGTATTTTTGTAACTTGCTTAAATCTCTTTTATATTTACACGCTTTCGTAACATTTTTTTGGTCCATTTCACTATCTCCTGTAAAATTTCATCTTTGATAAAAAGTTGAAAACAAAGTAACGGATCGACGATATTCCGGTTCATTCGTGTGGATCCTCTATTTGTATATACTATATTGATTAAAGAAGTCCTACCGCTAGATCTACCCTTCACGGTGCTCCAAATATGGTTGTTTTTGAGCGTAGTGTACGTTGCGGTAATACAATGATTCTGCCTGATGATGACTGAGGTATATCTGTATTAGTTGATTCAATAGAGGTCCCATAATTTTGAAGAGTTTCTTGGCTAGCTGACTCGTTTGAACACTCAACAGAGTCCACTACCTCGTCTTTCACGTTACTTCTGACTTCGTCATGAGTCACGCAATCTTCTTCTCCTGAGTCTGTGACGCATGTTTCCGAGTCACTGGTATTTTCTAAAAAGGACCTTATCTCGTCAGTTCTCAGTTGTCTAGACGTCGCCACCTTGTTTTTCTACCTAAAACAATATTTATTTTTAACAACGAAATAAAAACAACGTAAAATCCTCATAAAATAGCTATCTCTAAATACTCAAACCAAGTGTAAAAGTTACACAAACCCTAAACATAGGGCAAATTGACCTACAACATTACGATAACTACAACATGAAGGTACTTACCGTGGCAACACGGCTGTCTCCTGTTGGCTCGTGGGGTGTACTAAGTTGGTTCGATCAATCACGGCGATCGAAAGAACTGTGCGAAAGAGAAAGCAAATATTCGTTTGCGTATAGGTAAAAATGACCTAGATTGGGCTTCTAGGGTTAAACTTAAACGCAAAATATTTATAACTTGAGCACATGTAAACTGAAGCCGAATTATATAATGTACACATCATGTGCTCCTCGCATAAAATTTTCGATAAATATACGTTTATAGTTGTAATAATTGAGATGATTCAAAGTATACCAACTAAATAATTTATCTGAAAGTAGAATTATCCTTAATATAAAATAAATAAAAATATATTTGCGGCAAAGCAAATTGTGAGAAAAATCCACCTACTTGCTGATTCTCATCTCATATTCCATTCAACTATAGTAGTCTATTCTCGTGAGTACACTCTTACAAGTCTCAGAATAGTTAATAAACCGGGTTCGATCCCCCCCCGGCACCAATTGTAATTTGAAGTGCTGATTTACCACATGATTGGTGATAAAGGAAAACATCGTGAGGAAACCTGTATGTCTGTGAAATAAGTAAAAAAATATTTCGAAGATATGTGAAGTTCGCCAACACGCACTGAGGCAGCACTGCAGACACTTGCTTACCCTAAAACCTAAAACGCTCTCATAAATGAGGGAAGGCCTGCGCTCAGCAGTGGTGAGGCGTGTATAAACTCTAAATAACTTATATTATAAACCTTTTGATGATAAGATCTGCATATTTTGGGACTTTGATGTAAAAGCGTATACATTGGCTAATGGAGGAATTACTGACACTTTGGAGTCAGGTAAGGTTTTTAATTATGTTTTTTTTTCGATACTTAATTATAACCTCAAAAACACCGAAATACATTATTTAATTGAACTAATCATATTTTCGTAAGACTGTTACTAGTAAGTATTGATATTTGGCGTTATAATATAATAGTGAAAACCCTAGATGTGCAATTCATTTACAAACGTTATTTACTTAAAATCTAAATAACATAGTGTAGGTAGTTAAGTGTTACTAAAAAATCGCTGTTAAATTACGCAAACGACCCTAGAGCCTAAAGATGTGATTTACGGGGTCAATATTTAACATTTACAAAAATATGCCTATTGTCACTTAAATGGGTTGGCCTCTGAAACGGTATACATTTGACGTTGAGTTTCGGGACAGAAGGGAAATTATAATGACATATTATATCATTTGAAATAAAAATAACAGCAGTGCATATTTTGACTACGTTATTGAACAAAGACAATAATATATTTTTGGTTAAATGAACGAATACTGTAAAACAGTAACTTGTTTCAAATGCGTTCGTTTCGTAAATAAAGGAGATTTAGCAGTAGGGCCCCGGGCTTAATTAAATACTACGCCCGAACAATTTTGCCAGCAAATACAATGTTATTAAATGATTCGATAGTTATCTACGAACTTATTTCTAATATATAGAAGTAGCATTGTTCCGTAAGCCTGAAAGATTTTATTAACACATTTCTCGATCATAATTTTAAAGATCACGTTCTAAGTTATTTTATTTTTTATTTTGAACAAAGACGCATGAATATTATTGACGCTTTTCTGTCTAGAACTTTATATGAGTGCCAGCCAGTTGCAGATGCCAATTAGCTACATAAATATCTTACAACTTGTTGTTATACTGGCGTATCGTAAGCAGTGAAATGCTGAGATTTCGTGTTAGAAATAGGGTGATACCAAAACAAATGAACTACTAAGTAAAAAAAAAATTCTACCATCTAATAGCAGTGAACAACTTAAGTTGACTTATATAGTTTTTTGTTCATAAATAACTTACCACTTATAATTATAACTACATAATTTTACAGTACTTTATTAACGGCCCTACTACAAGTTATACAAATTAATGAAAATAAATATCTCTAGACCGTAATTGTATAAATAGCGCACGCAGTTATAATCCACAAACTATTACCAGTATCTAAGCATCCCTGCGGACATTAATTTACGACCACTGCCATCCCAAGTAGTTAGAATAGGAACTATTGTGGGCATTAATACCAGTATAATAATACACTTCAAATAAAATTAACCACTATATAAAAACTCAAGTGCTTGTGCAACGAGTGGTTAACGACGTGGTAGAGCCACGCTGCAGCTATATTAATATAGTTGTAGGACAAATGGTTTGGCTCGGGCGTAAAATTGCAGCTTAATGCTGCTGTGGTTCATATGACAAGTGTAGAGAACCAGGGACCTATTTTACTGGAATCGAGTCGTTCCATCTTGTTCCTCGGGGGTAACAACGCATCTACATTTTAATTCTTAATCGAGGATAGATGTAAATTTCTATGGGCCACAGCATCCTCTTACCAATACAATTGACCAATAGTGTTTTGAACCCACTAACTTTATGATTGTAACGGTCTGTCTAATAACTTGTGCCCAAAACATAAGTAGCTTATTACTTTTCACTTCTTTTCTTTTCTCATTCGTTTAACGATATTTTTCCAGAGTTGTACATAGCATTGAAAAGTTTGCCCAATATCCATTTTGTGTAAGGTTATCGAAAGCCAATTTGGGTTTTGGTCTGTTTTCGAATGATTTACTTGATCGCCTGAGATTTGTATAGATCATGCTGGTATACACGAGTTAACCAGGCATCTCGTTGGCAAGTGGGAACTGCAGCCCATGTACATTAGCACGCAAATGGGTACAAAATGTGACTTCAAAAAAGAAAACAAGACAAGAAAATCCTAAATCAAAATCCTTTCAACTCCGAAAACAGCACTAGACCACTCTGTTCAACTGTGTATGTTGTTAGTCGTAATGATAAAAACAAACAACATTCTCTCAAATATCAAGTTGATAACAATAAACGTAACTCCCTTACATGTGTAATGTAATTTTTTTTGTAAAACAATAAATACTTGAATCTGTAACTAACATATTGAGACAACAAACAACGCTCAAAATATATATTGCTTTGATAATTGCGCCAACTACGTCCACATATTCATTTAACGTTATAATATTTAATAGAATCAGTAACTACAAAGTTCATTCTTCATTTTAAATGTAAAAAATAATAACGATACGCCAAATTTATATTACAAACTAGCTTTTTACCCGCGGCTTTGCTTGCGTTTGCTTGAATTTAGAAACATCGATAATATTTCGCCCTAAAATCAGCAAAACTGGATCACTTATAGAGACACGTCGATATCTGTGTCCATATTGGCATTTTTATAGGCTACAGAAACACATAAGATCGAGATATATCAGAATCGCATAAATATCATACGTCAAGTTACACTTTTTTTAACTCGGACACGTGATGTGATGTGATTTACGGAAAATCGTCCTAGAATCGGAATTGCGTTATTTGCATAATATTCATTATTGAAGATGATATAGTCTTGATTAAATAAGATATAATTTCATGGTCTTTATTAATATTGGCTCCCTTTAATATTGATTAGCACCACATGCCAGAATTTTTTTTTCGTTAGATTAAACTTCAAAATTTCATAAATTTAGTTCTATTCACGGAACGTGTAAGAAATACTAAATTCATGAACAGGGGTAGAAATCTATACAAGATAAGCAGCAGCGTCTTCCTGATCATAGCTCATAATAATAAAAATATGCATTTAGCAACTAGCACGCGTAGCGTGATTACTATGGCAAATATCCAACTTTATTAACTATTGGAAATACAATTGATGAACGGGAGTAGAAATAAAATAAATAATATATGCGCCATATAGAGGTGGCGAAAAAGAAACCACTACCCCTAGGTCAAAAACGAGTTGATTATGTTAAATCCAACGCTGAATGGCAGACTTCATATACTTAAACCTAAAAATGATTTCGAAATATTTTTTAACATCTCAGATATGCAGATTTCCTGCGATGTTTTTCTTCGCCACCGAGAACGTGGCAAATACTGGAAAACTGCAGTTGCCAGCCTATCAAATATGGTAAATTTGAATTAATGCATCCATTTATTCTCTGTTCAGTAATATCGTCCTTATAATGATATTACGAATGATGCCTTTTTTCAGCAGTGAATAGATAGGTTTTAAAAGATGAATGAATTATTAGTTTAATAGAAGAAATATTTCACCCCATTTCATTATTTTATATAAAAATTTAGCAACGTGGAAACAATATACTTTATATCTAAAATAATTTAACTCTTTCGGTTGTCAAAATAAATTTAGCTCGATAAAGTGCCTCGTAACTTAATTAAATATACCGCTCGAACAATTTTGCCGTCCACTACAACACGAGTATTATTAAATTGTTTGATAGGAGCACGTTCCGTGTTTAAATTATGTTTATATCAATAGAAACTTTTATTGTGTTTGATGTATAAACGCTTGATATTATGATGGAAAGAGAAAAGTTCTTTGCTTTCGAAAGTGACAGCTTTTTATGTAAAATAGAAACGAAATTCAAACTTAATTAACTTAATCCAATTGAAATTAAGGCCTATCAAACCTGCAACCAACTTCATACAAAGAAGTAGACAGATGTGTGCACCTCTGAATACTAAGGTGTAATGCCTTTAGTGCGGGAACACCCTACACTTCGACTGCTGGTACGAGGCTGCCACTCGAGAACCTTTTATCCCCATCGGTTATCGGTTCTTCGAGCAATGTGGCCGGCTCATTGTCACTTCAGTTTACCAATCCGTTGGGCTATGTAAATTACTCTGGTTCTGCTGTGATTATCCTCATTCCTAAGTTTATCATGCAAAGAAACACCGAGCGTAGCCCTCTCCATAGCTTGCTGAGCGATTTTGAACCCAGCAGTGAAGGACCTCGTCTCAGATCCATAGTTTATTACTGGAAACACCCACTGGTGGTACAATCTAGTTTAGAGATTTTGAGGTATGCCCGAGGAGAAGATGTGTTGAAATCTCCCGACCGCTGCCCAGCCGAGTCGAATGGGTTGATTACCTAGTCGGACTACTTATCCCAGGTAAACACACACGTTAACAACTTCGAGATCAGTGCTTCCAAAAACCGCCAGCATAGGTGTGAAACGGACATTAGACGTAACTTTTATTTTATCCATGTTCACTTAAGAGCTATCCTTTGGGAGACACTATTGAGGAAATTAAGCATAGTACTTAGGCCCTCCAACGATTCTGCCATAAGGACTATACCGTCGGTAAATCGAAGGTGAGTGACGTACTCACCATTGACGTTTCCAGTCCAGTTACTAGAAAACGTCTTCCAATGCAGTGGTGAAGAGTTTCGGAGATAATGCGTCAACATGTCTTATAACTTTCTGCAGTTGGATAGATTTCGTACTCTGGTTCTATACTTGGACAGCCATCGTAGCCTTACTGTACAAACACTTCAGCACTTTTATATACCGACAGTGCACTTGGCTCCGGTGAAGGGACTGCATCACTTTCGGGAGGCTGGAAGTCGCCGAATCAGCGTGCGGGATGATTCGTAATGACTCTCGAAAACAGCACGTAAACGCGGCTCAGAAGGGAAATCGGTCTGTAGTTTTTCAAGTGAGTATTGTCGCCTTTCTTGAAGAATAAGATCACCGCACTTCTGCTCCACGCCTCCGGAGTAGAGCCACCACGGAGGATGGAAATGAAGAGCTTCTGAAGGACTTAAAATATCGGTTTTCCACCTGCTTTTAAAAGCTACGTTTTAATTGAATTGGAGTGCATGGCTCCAGCGATATCCTCATGCATTTCTTCCACCTCCACATAGGGATGTGCCGAGTTTGGTACATATACCTCTATTGTATGCTCATATATATATGATTGATAAAGAAACATTCAGACAGTATTAAATCCGCAGTCAAGACCACTAGACGTGTCATTCATTCCTCGAACCTTCCAACATTACGGGTATATAACGACGCTGACAGGTGGTGCGCTGCTACAATACAAGCACAGCGACGGGACCTGCATAGAATGTAAAGTAATTTATTGAAGAATACTTTCATATATATCTAATAATATTATAATAACAATGCATGAATGCATTAGTATCACATCCCACCACAAATTCGGCATAGTATTTTCGGACGAACTCCGCCACTTCCTCTATCTCGATGGTAGGATCTGAGCTCTCTCCGGGAAGATAGGCCGAACAAATATATACTCTGGTCCCTGTGCATCCTCACCTGATTACAGACTTCATAAATATCAAGATATTTATGAAGTCTGTAATCAGGTGACCGTTGCAGTGCTCTAGAACAGCTAAAAATTCAATGATTTTATTGTTAATTATTCAAACTCTGGGTCTGCTGCCTTTAGTATTAACTAAGATCTTACCAGCAGCCGACAATCCCAAAACGACCGTTAGCCACACAAGACTCTTGTATGGGGGCGAGATCAATGTTGTTCTCTGCAAAGCAAACCTCTAGTTAAGCCGCGGATTACATAAGCCGTCAGAGAAACGCTTAACAGCAGTCTTCTCAAAGGCATAAAATATTATATTTACCACTATCATTTTGTGCTTGTACGAACGTTAAATTGACAAAAAGATCTTATAATTCTGAACCGAAAGCCTCAATTGAACGACTACCCTGTTTGCAAAATTTTAGTCTTGATTGTAAAGCAACCAATGATCTCTTTAATAAATAAAATAAAATATTTTTAAGGTCACTTAATAAATTCGCGACGCCGTCATTATTCGCCTTCAAACGTAACTTCGCGCTTGATGAAAGCCTTGTCTTAAGGACAATATGAATAGGTTGTGGATGCGTATCCGCTGATATCAAACTATACTACACAGCTCAATACCATCTATCAGAGTCTTGGAAATACGTTCCTGGCCTATCATCACGGGTAACAGAGAAGGCTGTCTTAATATCAAACTTTACGGTAGCCATTTTAATAAAATATTACTTATTGCCTGTACTATTAAAACTGCGACAAGATAAAGTAGTAATATTATTATCAAGGCTATGAATATCAGTCACTAATTTATTAATTGAAGTTAAGTCAGCGGTGAAGAGTTTCGGGGATATAACATCAACCTGTCTTACACCTCTCTGAAGTTGGATAGGTTTCGTACTCTGGTTCTGTACTCGGATAACCATCGTAGCCCTACTGTACAAATACTTCACTATTACTTTCAGCACTTCGATATACCGAAAGTCAACTTGGCAACGCTGAAGAGACTGTAGCACCGCCCGAATTTCGACGGAATCAAAGGCTTTCTCATAGTCCACATACGCCAGGCACAGTGGCAGATTGTACTCTTCGGACTTCT
>DWHP01008319.1:0-10597 GCA_018247895.1 Parnassius honrathi | reverse complement strand
CGAAAAACAATAAATACATTTTTAAATAGTAATGTTGTGTCACTTCCTTGATTCCCGAAATTTTCAGTGCCGCCCTCCTCGTATAAGTTTTAATTGTTTAAAGTGCTCTGGGTGGGTGCGACCGCTCGGGATTTGACGAACTCATGCAATTGCATGGAATTTTATTGTGATGAAGAGTTAATAGAGTATAAAGGTAACAGTTACCGCCAACAATAGGTCGTGCTCTTTTAAAATGGTCGTTTTTTGTGACTTCAACAAATGACAATTTGTTCAAGTGACCATTGTTTGACGTTTGCAGTATAAACCTAATCAATGAATGTCGTATTTAATTTAATCTAATGTATTTGTAACAATATAATATTACATCTAACTTTTAGCCTTTAACACTCTTTTTCTATATAATCTTTAACTATTCCATATCTCACCCTCGTTCGTGCATAAAATATACTTAAATAGGTGAACAAAGATCCCCTTCACGTATTAATATATAGATTACACAAACATTTCGTTTTTAATGTGCAGTATGTACAATGGCAATATATTAAGGTTAATTTAAGAAGATTGATGCTAATATCTACCGTTACTTAATGATTTATTCAGCTCGTGTTAGTCAGTCTTCTTTTATACCCTCGCATTTTGTTTCGACTCGCTGCTAATGTGTTTTCGATTAGATACTAAATTTATTCCTGTTTATTTTTCGACGTAGCATAGATTTTTCTCGCTAATAATAATAGTACAATATTCTCTCCTTGCATGAGAAACTTTAAGGTCGCTCAACGAGCTATGGAGAGGGAATGCTCGTAATTTATCTGCGTGATAGACTTAGAAATGATATGCAATAGAACCAAAGTAACCGATAAGATTTACAATATGCTGCTTCATATATTCAAAACCACAATTTATCGCTGGTCTGCTGAATGTCAACGTGGTTAATAAAGTTAATAAAGGTTCTCGAGTGGCAGATTAGTACTAATGAGCTAAGTGTATGACAGCCCCCCACCCGATGGACTGACAATAAGAAATACATGATGCAAGTGGCCGTCAAGAAGGTGCTTTCTGGCATTCCTAGCGTGAGGCCCTTATCCAGCATTCGACTCGTGCAAAAATTTAATGATGATGACATAGATATGTGATCTTCTGTTCGATCTTCTTTAGCTCACAAAAGTGAACTGGTAGACATTTACCTCTCACGTTCTAAGGGGGATTTTCCTATACCATTACACTTGGCAAACGGATCGCTGTACCAGACGTCTCGCGTCTTTGACGCTATTGCCCGTCGGGTCTGGGTAACGAGTTACTCAGCTAAGTAGTCAAGTTGGCTATGACTGACATCAGCAAAGAAATAGGAGTGAAAAAACATGAGTTGAAGAATCTATCTCTAAACTAATCGCAAGATCTCTGAGATCTTGTGAAACAAACTTGATATTTCAGTTTGCAAGAGAGCCAGTAGGTGACAACGCTGGAAGCATTGGTTGTATAGACTACAGTACCTACCATCAGGTGGGCTGTAAATTTGTTTATTACTTCAACCTAATTTTTAAACAGGCTTGATAAAATGCTTTGCACTAAAAACTTGCACTCTTCTGATACATTAACGTTGAAGAAGCAGACTTTACAGATGCTAAGCCTTGAAAAATGTGCAAAGACATACGATGAAGTGTCTCGTATGTAATCCTTAAAGCTTTTTTACTTGTATACTTATCACTTAAAATTCACGGTTCCCCAATCAACGTGACAGCTATGACAAATTCCCCCCCCCCCCATGTGCCAATTAATTGGGGAGGGAGGTATGTAAAACAGTTGATTTTTGATAGGCTGTAAAAAAATATTATATCCAATGTTCAGTCAAATCCAATAATTGAGAGCGTGAGAATTATCTTTCCCAAAATAATTAAACAAATTCTTATTATAATTTTTGAACTGCTGCTTGGAATATTTCCATTATTTCCCTGAACAAAACTAGGTTTAAACTTCGCACATTCTGGACGAGTGTTGTATATTTTAAATTACTCTCACGAAAACTTTTATTAAATTTCGGTTGATCCCATTTTATTAATTCGAAGAACACTGCCATTAAGAATAATTACGCCATTATTCTAAGTTATGCTTAGATTCAAAAAGTTTTTATTTCTTTTTTACGGACTTTATATTTTTTGAATGTATAATAGAAACCTATTTGATGAAAACATGCTTCAGTGTTCTTTTTAATAATTTAAAAATAACGCAGTAATTGAAATTGTATCCATAAACGATCGAAAGGTGTTGAGAATTGATCAATTGACAGCTGACCTGACCTAACCCAACTTTGATCCCATCCTACTTCACACTTTACTTTCGTTTTATATAGAGTCAAAGTTGGCAACCATGTATTCAAATGTATTCTAATATTTTGTGTAATTAAGTTGGCAAGCGACAAGCATACCTTTTGATAACTTCATGTAACAGCGACTAAAGCGAAACTGGATGGCGAAAGGCAAACGTGCTCCAAATTGTAACTCTGAAAATTGTAAAGTATTGGACAACAATCCGTCGATTGGTTGTCAAAAGTTTTGTTCAACAAAACAAGTATTATCAAAGCGTTCAAAAGGTATGTTCATTTTGTATCAATTTAAGCTGTAATTTTGTACTCAAAATTAGTCGCCACGTGCTAAACTTTGTTTATACATTTCTTTCACATAATATGTAATAATTGTAAAACAAACAAACAAATTGCTTTTGTATAAAGTCTTGAATATTTCTCTTTATTAAAATTGTGAAATTTAGATACTAATTCAATTGTATATTGACAGGTACCTTTTGAAACTCTGCTCAATAAACGAACATTTGTCAACTTTGGACTTCATCGTTTGTCAACAAAAACCCAAACCCATTGAATTCGTAATAAAAGGAAATGCTTATCGAGAGTAATACAATTTGTTCTGATATACTACTAAAACTGAAAATAATAAGAAAGAGTGTTATCCATATAATTAATTTAAAGATTTCACTATTTTTAGTCCTTCTTAAACGCCTATGGTATCACTTAAACGTCTATGTATCGACGAACAACCAATTTGTTTTTAAGGCGAGGAAAAGTCCTAACAACCTGGAGCAAGAGGGAGGAGCGCTTGCTCCTCTATAGAGCACGCATTAAGCCGGATTTACAATTGTCTGACGTGTTGTATTGCGACGCATCAGAACAGTTTCGTACATTTAGTATGGTGAGATTTATATTTGCGTGTAGTTATGTGTTATCATGGCTTCTGCACTATATGTAGTGCTAATGGGACGCATCGGTAGAGATCCCGATCGCATCAGAGCGGTGAAAGTGGGGGAGCGGAGGAGTGGCCGCCTGACGACACAACAGACAAGTGTGCACGCGCCAGTGCTGTGTACAATGTGGATATAAAGTATAGGTACTTTATTTAACATAAATGTCCTTTTTCTTTCATTTTTAGTACAATTGCCTGCCGGGGGAAAAATTCCATACTTTTTCCATAATCTGATTCAGCCGTATGACTCATTGAGAACGTATGAACTCCACGAGAGCTACGTTCTCTATTGATTTGAAATGTCGTCGGAAGGAACAGAACATGACAGACATATGTGAAAGCTAGCCATTACATCAGAGCCCATTATGACACCACACGTCAGACAAATATAAACCTGGCTTTACATACTTACAAGCACGGAATTTTGTATTGCAAATTCAGTGAGGTTGTCACTCACGCGCTCGTGCTGAAGCGCTCGTATAAACGTTTACAAAAAAGTATTTTTCTCTTATAAGTATTTAGGCACTTTTTGTATTTATTTGTGAGTTTTTATTCAAATATCTCCACTCAAAAAGCCAAAAGGCATTGAATAGCGTACGGGTGCTTAAATAACAATAGGAATGTAGACTTTTCATTCTTTACTGTTCCTAAGGATACTGAAAGTTAAGATATTATTATTGTACTTAGTTACCGGTTCCTTAGTTACAGTTTTATTATTTGATCAGCGACCCGACCACAGCTTCGCAGTTTTCAATATTTTCGCTTATAATGCTAATGACCTTAAATATCCGTTTAGTGTAAGTAAACATCACTGTACTAGTCACTGCCTACTAATACAAGATCATCATAAACTGGCTATTAGTTAAACACTTGGTCGATAAAAGAAAGAGATTGAAAATAGTAGCACTTCCCATTGCCACTCTTTCATGAATCATGCCGCCGCATATCGCATGTTTGTAAATAGCAAAAGAATGGGCGACTAAATCTAGTCCAGTTTAATCCCCAGAATACAAAACCTTGCGCGTTTATCGCTAAAAAAGAACCCTTTCGTCGTATCTCCTCAGTTTCAAGATACTCCCCTTTTTACCTCGGCCAGTATCGGAATTATCGGCGTCAACATGTCGAGTGACGTGCAGTTTCGTGGTCACTTGGAAGAGAAGGTCAACGTGGCCTCTAAAAAGTTCGCTCAAGTAAGCTCACCGCCTGCAAATTTACAAGGCGCAGGTTCAGCCGCATACAGAACACTGTTCCCATTTCTGAGCGGGGGCTCCCCAGCTCCAGCACAGAGCAGTTCGTATCTTCGGCGACCGAACTCTTTTCGATGGGCTAAACTTACCGTTACTGCAAAGAGATGTTGCATCTCTTGGCGTATTTTATCGCATCTACCGCGGGGAGTGCTCTGAGAAATTGTTCAGACTAATTCCAGCCACACAATTTCGCCATCGCACATAGTGACACAACTCGCGACACCATCCATACCATCTGGATGACTGACAGTCCAACACAGTACGATTTAAAAGAAGTTTTCTTCCTTTCACAACTTCCTAGTGGAACCGACTACCACCAGAGATTTTTCCGGACCGATACGACATTCAAGAAAAGAGCCTACTCTTTTTTAAAGGGTCGGAAACGCATCTGCAATTCCCCTGGTGTTGCATTTATTCACTGGCGGCGGTAATCACTTACACTCAGGTGAGCCGTATCCTAATTTGCTCCCTCTCATATTAAAAAAATTGTCTGCGTTTTAAAGACATTCACGTTGTTAAAATCTAAAATTTTCTTAATGTTGCATATTAACCTTCCTCACAATGTACACTAATGTTCTTATTATCAGCAAATTACTAGTACATTGCACACATTGAATAACACCTCGGTGTGTTCTGTTACCAACTAATATCAAAGGATTCAATTTGTTTGTCCCGAAGATCACTTCCGAGGCGTGCAAAGTATTGAGTGATCCTTCTGTTATTGTACTATTTATTCTGTGATTGCAGTGAAATTCGTAGAGCAACCATGCGCTTCAGATTATGACAGAACAAATAGATTAATATTTGTTTTATTAAAATTATAATGGAACAAATCGATTTACATTTGTTCCGCGCATGAGCTTCTACTCGTGATGGTGGTCAGCGATGAACTGATTATATCGCAGTGCCTGCTGTACGCCCGTCGTCCCATGTCGCCCGCTAAAGGTACGCGTCCATTGGCCCGCGTTGGATGTACAGCACGCATGACACGCAATGGATTGAACGGATTTTCTTATGGCATGCGTCCACTGTATCCGGATTTTTAATTTATTTTCGAGTGTTTTCTTGTCGTGAGTTGACGTATTCGGTCATGAAGAGGGATAAAGATATTATTATCATTAGCTGATTGTTGGAATATGAAGAAGAACGTAAAACTAAACGTAAAATGTGGGTTCATGCATATAATATCATTATTTATATAATGTTATGATATTATATAGGTGTTTTATTTATATTATTTTTTAATTTATCTTCGTGTTAACATTTTCGGAGATAAATGTCATCAAAATTTGTGGTCTTCATATGACCTTCGCCCATTTGATAAGAAGGCACAATGCAAGGGCCACCAGGAAACGATGCAGATACTGCGGTACAAGACAAAACCCACAGAAATCATGTGTAAAATATTATGTCAATTATGTCAAAATAATGTGCCAAATACCTCAAGTTCTGCTCTGTGCAGCACTTGGTTTCGATAATTATCCCCAACAACACAAAATTAAAAAAATTTTAGGTTCAAGCGTTGTTTTATTATATCAGTCAATAATTTCCTATGATGTGTTCTGATGCTTAATAGCTTTGCAGGTGACTTTTCAAACACTGATAACATATGGGCAATGTTATTTTGTGCAATGGGCAGTAGTCATACAAAAAAAACCGTGTGGTCTCTACAGGGATTTTTATCAGGAATAGGCAAACAGAAAAAAAAACAGTACAGTTATTTTTATATCCTTATATTCTACCAAACTCAACACTCAAAAGAAAAAAAATCGCTAGGAATGGCTAAGTGGTAACTAAAACAAAACAACACATGCGGCAATAGGCAATGCCAGCAGCAAACTGATTTGTGTGACGTCACCGGCGTACAACGCATTTCTTGCTCATAAATGCCGGCATTCAGAACGGGCGACGCGGATAGTGGACGCAGCGCTGTGTAAAACCATACAAAGCAAACTAAAGTCCGTTGAGTGCCGAGACCTTACGAGCCCATCTGCTAATCTAAACAAAAAAATTTAGTTGAAAAACAAAATTGGATACAAATAAATCTTAGATTTTTTATATAAATGTATACTGACAGACAGTAATTGAATTTTCTTTAAAATTAAGCAAATTTGATAGAAATATACCCGTTAGTTTTTGTTGCTTATTACATTGTTCGTTAGTTAATTTTTTCAAATTAATAGCACTGTATGGTTACATCACACATTTTAGTTAGTAAACGTTGCAACCTACTTTTAGCCGCGCGTCACGTTAAATTTTCTTACTTAATTGCAAACCGACAATCGGTAGTACGTCAACAACCATCCTTCTGAACACAAACTACTTAAGGAAAGATCTGTCACTCTAACTTTATAATTATTTTACTTTTTGATTAAACTTTTAACTTTGGTGATATTTTCCTTTTGACGTGCTCAACAACTAACAACAACTCAAATTCTTAAAAGTGTGTTTCGTTACAAATCATACAAGCATATGTAGACATAGTTTTAAATATTCACATATCATAAATTGATATGTGAATATTTAAAACTTAAAATAAATTTAAAAAATGTTCTACTTTAGCTTATATTTTTTAATCATTAACACTGCTCGTTTAGACGTGGTAGATGATCAGTATAAAATCACGAAAGTCGTGTATACCAGTTCCTTAATAATAACCACATAATATTATTCTGTGGGTATTGTAAGAGGCGAAAAAGAAACTGAACCAGGAGATGGGAAGCAGAATCTTCCTGATAACAGCTGGATTAAATAAAAAAACTGCAATTGCTAAGCTTGGCAACTGTTACAAATATCCCCCCTATGAGTAAATCCATGGGGTAGGCCTGTGTACTGCAGTGTACTTTTGATAGGCTGTAATGGTAATGGTAAAATAACATTATTTTACTGTATATATAAAATAATATACAATTATTAAATACATATCCCACTCTTGCATACCTTCCTAACCTTTCGCCTCATTTCGTTTTAGGGCAAGGAAGTGACCATCGCACTGTCCCCATATAATTTTAAGCGAGCCAGGTTGGCCTAAAGGCTAAGCGCTCGCTGTAAGATTATATAAGCCCCAGGTTCGATTCCAATCGGCACCAACTAAATTGTTAATGGCAATTTCATGTGCTTATTTAACCATGTTCTGGGCGGAATACAAAAAAACCAGTGAAGGATGGTTTAAATGTAGATTAATAGGAACTATTTAGTGTTTTGAATTAGTTGACTTAGCGATAACGTTTATCTTTGAAGTAAACAAAGTTTTTGCGCTAAATCAACTAATAGGTCACGTGACTCCCACGTACTGTACTATATGTGTATGTATGTATGCATGTTTCTAAGTATGTGTATATGTGTTTCTATTTATGGAGATACCTTGCGTGTGGCGTCTTTTATAATTTTTAAAAGTTCTTCGAATAAAATAGAGCTTAGATCACTTCTAATGTTGCTCTCTATGTATTCGTGAAGTTGCATTTCAATCAAAAAATCGCGAACAGAAACAGATTATTTTAAACAATTAACAATAAATTTTGACGTGCAGTTTCGTGGTCACTTGGAGGAGAAAGCCAAATTGGCCTCTAATAAGCTTGGCGTGCTCAGCACGGAACAGTATTT
Organism: Parnassius honrathi; assembly: GCA_018247895.1. NCBI lineage: Eukaryota > Metazoa > Arthropoda > Insecta > Lepidoptera > Papilionidae > Parnassius > Parnassius honrathi. The sequence goes on along the minus strand of DWHP01008319.1, from coordinate 2,496 downwards.
CACGCCAGCATACCGCCTGCAACTTTACAAGGCGCAGATTTAGCCGTACATAGAATACTGTTCTCATCTCTGGGCTGGGGCTCCCCAGTGCCAGCTCCTTCTATTTTATTGCATCCAGTGCAGAGCTGTTCGAATCGTCGGCAACCGAGTTCTTTCCGAGCTTGACTCATTGACATGCGAAGAGATGTTTCATCTCTTTCCGTATTTTATCGAATTTATCACGGGGAGTGTTCAAGAAAAGAGCCTACCCTTTTGTAAAAGGTCAGCAACGCATTTGCAATTCCCCTGGCGTTGCAGTTGTTCATGGACTGCGGTAATCACTTACCGTCAGGTGAGTCGTATGCTGGATTGCCCTCTTTCTTATAAATAATGTTTTTGATACTTTTTATGTAACACTAAATACAGCTATTTCTAATTTTTTGCCACAAAAAATTGTGTCTAATACTTACCTGTTATTCTATTTGGTACAGTAAAACGTAAATTAAATAAATTAAAAAAAGCTAAGTATCATACTTACCGGAAAAAATATGGAAACACAAATGATTACGAATTTTTTTATATATTGCATTCACGATTAAAAAAAACTTGAAAGGGAATATTATTCGTCTTACATTAATTATTCTCAAGAAAAAAGAAAAAGTACACCTAAATTATTATGGGCTTATATAAAACCCGAGAGAAAAAATAAATCAGCTTATCCTGACGTAATGCAATACAATAATAATCAGTTTTCAAATAATAATGATATTTGCAATGCTTTCAACGATTTTTTGTCATAATTTTTGGTAAAACGGCTTTACATTATCGAAATTTTACACTAAAAAATTTCCTATGCAGTGATGTTATTAGTGATATATATCTTTCCGTTACAGACATAAAAAAGTTTCTTTATAATCTCGATTGTTCTAAAGGCACTGGATGTGACGAGATTCCTCCATACTTCTTCGTAAAATGTGCAGAATCGCTAGCAGCTCCTGTAACATTAATTTTTAATCGATGTTTTGCAGAAGGTTATTTTCCTAAAATTTGGAAGACCGCTAATGTCCTCCCGGTTCATAAAAAAGAAGCCAAAATAGACATCTTAAATTACAGACCTATTTCTATTCTTAATGTGCTGAGCAAATTGATAGAAAGAGCTGCACGTAAGCATTTATATCCTCTGATTATTCATCACAATCCCTTGCAACAGCATGGATTCGTTCATGGTCATTCAACCAGGACTAATTTATTGATTTTTTCTAATGATGTTCTTCAAGCTATGGATGATGGTTTTTAGATCGATGCCATTTATATAGACTTCGAGAAGGCTTTTCATGGCGTGGATCATATTATCCTTTTGCATAAACTCTAGGAGATAGGAATTCATGGAAATCTTTTTAGGTGGATGGGATCGCTATGATTTCGTGGATGTCCCATCAAGGGTCAATAATATTGGGTCACACACACGCACACGCACACGCACACGCAAATGCACACGCACACGCACACGCACACGCATATGCACACGTACACGCACATGCACACACACACGCGCACACGCGCGGGTGCGAGGGTTCCGCTCTGCATATACAACTTTAAGAACCATGATGTCATAAATTATTTGGCCACACAATCGCTTTGTCTCTTTATATAGAGTCGGCTCGACCGAGGAAGGATCACATTCTCACAGAATAACAGCGTAAAATAGCATCAAACGAAACATCGTACGGTGAGTGTGGAGAATTGGAGACCCTTTTAAAAGTAATTCAAATTTTGCCACTGATTTCTAAAAAATCCTCCGTCCTGGAAAGAACAAGTAAGAAATCCAGCGGGACGTAAAAAGTAATAATTGACAGTAAAATATTGCATTCCTTATGCCCAAAGCGCATAGGTGTGTTCTACTAGCGCTTAAAAATCAAAAATCCGATGTTTTGTCGCATGTAATCGTATCTATAATATGATTGTTATATATAATGTGATTGTTAATGTTGAACATGTAAATGAAATAAAAAACACATTGTCAGAAAGACAAATGATTGTAGAACTTTTTTTTTACATCGATTAGAAAAAAGCGGTTTCAGTGGCTTATGGTGTAGATTTATCAAGTCCTCATGGAGAAGTAAACATAGGCTTGTCAACCCAAAAAAGGCATTTCCGGAATTACCCAGCACGACATCCGGGACTTGGGTATATTACGCAGGATACAATACACCACATACAATGAGGGCATCCACGATTGGCACCAGGGCGGCGCCACTGTGACGTGAGGTGAAAGGTGATATATTTGACAGACTAAATGGCGCGGAATTTCAATTGATTGAAAAGTATTCACAATATTACTGTTTATGTTTGGTGCATTTCTTAAATTTTATAATAGTTAATGTTAAGGCCAAAAATGAGCATCTGAAATTGCACCCGATACGCTCGCTTAGCGCGTTCACCCGACGGTATCGAGGTGAGGTAAACGCCGCCCGGGGGGGGGGGGGGGGGGGGGGGGCTAGTTTATGGACCGTGGTG
>DWHP01008318.1:0-10597 GCA_018247895.1 Parnassius honrathi | reverse complement strand
AGGAAAAACAAGCACTCTGAAGCACTAGCCTTCCCGACCCCAGCGGCGGATCTGGTCTACGGCTCCGCCGCCAACCAGACATACTTGCATCGCATTTATAAGTCATTAGAACGAAGTATACCCGGCAAGACCCTTTGTTTTGGAAGGATATATTACACAACTTAATACTTTAAAATTATACAAAAATGTTGTTACATAATTTGTACTCTAGTAATTACGGAGTATAAAATAAAAAGGAAGTATCCATAGTGAAAGTAAATTTCTTTGCAATTAATTTTAATCTTTTAAATTTATAGCTATTCTCTACAAAATGAAAAGAATTCGATTTAAATTAGACAGAAACATCTCTGGATAGAAAAGCGTTATAAAAAATAATTTGATGAATTTCGTTGAATCTTAATTACATCTTATTCTCAGTAGTCTTGCATACTTATGACAAAAATGATATATATTTTTATAGGATAGCGTGACAAACGAGCACATAGTTCACCTGATGGTAAGTGGTTGCTGTGGCCCATAGACATCTACATCTATCTTCGTTCGAGCCGACCAATTTGTGCTACAACTATACAATTAATATAGCTGTTACATGGCTCGACCACGTAAAAATTCACATTAAGAAATTCCCGTTAGTCTTACCAGTAAAACTACTTGATAAGACTACTGGAATTACCCCAATTATAATACATACTACCAAAATAAACCATGAAAGTCAATTCGTTTTTGTGACGTCGTACATAATTCTAAAATTTTCTAGTCCAGTTTCGCTGTTATGAACATTAGTTATAGAAATACTTTTTCATTGTTTCGCTATCTGCAACAATTTGATAGCTGATCCTTCACACGTCATATCATCCATTTTCTTTCTAAAAGTTTTTTGTGTAATTTATATTGTCTAGTTTATAAGTACGTAAACATTTCTGTAGAACCACACATTGGTTTATAAAACAGATTCTATTTCTGCCCATTTTATTTTTTAAGTAAAAAGAAATTTTTGAAAAGAAAACTACGTTTAGTGTATTTTTACTAGCCCAAACATTTCGTAACATAAAGAATCAAATACATACAGCGATTTAATAGTGATACGCAAAGATTGACGCCTATGCGTTGTTGTATATAAGTTATTAATTAAGTTGTATAAATATTTCTAAATATTAGGTAGGTCGGTAATTTTAAAGCAGGTTTTAACAGAATAATAAAACTATGAATTACTTCTAATTAAGAGTAAGTGCATCAAACATAGTCTTAAGGCGAAGGGTTCATCTGGGTATAGTAAAGTATAGTAAAAAACTAAATACTAAAAGAAAATGTATAGGCCCTTACTTTTGTGAAGATGATATGCCTGCACTAAATGTAAATTCAGAGCGTTGTGTGAGAATGTTAGATGAGTTTTTGTTGCCTGAACTGCAGAATTTTCTTGGCTGTAACCAAAGAACGTGGTTCCAGCAAGATGAAGCAACTTCATACACGTCCAATGTGTCTCAGCCACGAGTTCGTGAAATTTTTCGATAATTTTTAAATTACTCTCTCCAGGAGACATTAATTGGCCGTGGCCTCCCGTAGTCCCGATTTGACGCCAAGGAACTTTTTCCTGTGGGGTTTTCTTAAATCTAAAGTTAACTTTAGTAAACCAACTTCCCTGGCCCAGTTAAAACAAAATATTCGCTACGAAATGTGAGCCATCACGGAGCGTACTTGCCAAGCCGTTATGAGGAATTTTAGTGTTAGAGTGGATGACATCATTTTTAAGAAATAAATTCCCAAAGAGTATATTTCCATAATTTATAAACATTTTTTCGATAAACGGCTTACTTTTTGTAATAACTTTTTTCTAAATAAACTTTCTCTTGAGACACCTTGTACTATGCCTATAATATATACGTGCGAAGGTTGACTTACTATGCTATAAGATATCTCTTTAGATATATTATAGTATGCTTGAAAGTTTTATTAGGAATTAGAAACCGCTGAGTCATTAAAAATTTCCAAGGAAAGTTATCTACACAAACGTTGTTTTGTTAAATCACAACGCTAACTTCAACAAAAATTCACATCCAATTTTACATTTACTGATATAAGAGTTTTCCTGTTCATATATTATACAACCTTGAAAGATTTTCCCAATTTCAATAATACAGATTTACCTGCTGCGTATTTTCAATAGGAAAATAATAAATTATTTTAAGCTATTGCATAGCTTTTATCGCGGGCTTTTAGCGCGGCGAATGAATCAAGAAATTCCGTAACGAAAATAAACCTAACACCCCCTACTCCGACCAGCATTGTTTCAGTTTGGCAGACTTCGGCACGGTGTATGTGTGCGTGCTACTAGACGTACGCGTGTACTAGCTGCAAATATTTTAAACAATATTAACTTCCCATTTACTCAATTAAAGAAAAAAAATGTTTTCTTATCGTTCACCACGCTCAAAAAGTGTAACTTGAATTAATATCAAAGAAAAAAATACTGCATAAATAAATTAAATAAATGATTATAATTGCATAAGTTGATAAAAAATGCTATGCAATAGCTTTACCGCGACATTCCCCGAGTGCCAAACGTATTTTTTTATTTAGTGTAAGTTATAAGCAATATAATATAAAACTTTGGTGGCTATAGAGCCGTAGTAGCACACGGACTAAGCGTTTGCTGTAAATTTTACACGCGAGCAATTTTCGGGTTCGATCCCTATCAGCACCAACGAAGTTATAGATTGCAACTTTAACTAGTGATTTACCTTGTGTTTAGAGGAATAAAGCATGTCTGAGAAATTAAATAACAATATTACGAAGACATATGAACTCCGGTAACACGATATGAGATAGATGTGGCGGAAATTGTCTTGCACTTAAAGCCTGTCAGAGATAAAAGGTGTCGTGTGTCCATCCGTGCGACGTAGGAACGCTTTAGCTTTCTTAACTTTTAGAAACAATATGTACTGAAGGTCTTCTTTGTCTTTATCACTGGTATATACTCGTATACCTCCCTAAAGACCAATCAGGATTTCACAAATCTGGATAGGTACGTGATGAAATTATGTCCATATTTCTCGTTTTCAAACTGAAATTCCTATAATTCAACAGCTTATGTGAGGGAAATGTTCGCAAATGGTGGCCCAGTACCAGCATGTACCACATATAAAAAATTAACTGCTGTGTAGTTCGAAACCCCCCCCCCCCCGCACTAAATATGATTATAACCTGATGAAGCTTTTATGGAGCCGAGTCGAGATGACTGCATTCTACCTATAAAATGATGTCGATATTTTATTTTGAATTTTTATACGTCTTCGAAAACTTACTCTTTACTGAACAGTGTGTAGGCACAGACGTTTGAGAAGATGGTACTCAAACTTTTTTAATTTTAGATTTTTTTACATATAAGGGTGACAAACAAGCGACCTCAAAGTTGGTAAAAATTACGCTGCCTAAATCCGCTTAATGAAATTAAATGAATATGTCTTACCTAGTTTCAACAGCACCTCCCGCCCTCTCCAACACCCCTAATCACAGTATCGCCGCTCCCAACACCGTACGACACGTGTTTCGCCTATACACGAGGCATCCTCAGGTGAAGTAGTAGACTCCATGGTGGTTAACCGCAAAATAATCGCTGATGTAGACAAAGTTATTTTACCAACTTTAATATATCGGATTTCTGCAAAGCAACTCCCGATGCTATTAAGAAACAAACTGTCCATCTTATGGTAAGTCAATGCTTGACCCATAGACAACTTTATATATCTTCGATTAAAAATAAAAATGCAGATGCAATGAGGGTATACCTCAATACAAAGGTGGAATGCCCTGTCACCAGCAAAAAGGGTCCTTGGATACCATCATTCACCATACGAAACGTTATATACAGAACGTATTATCTTATGTTATTTCACGCTGGTATTTTAAGCGAGCGTTTTCCTTCCGGTCGAGTTGATCTATTCATACCGCCACTATAATACGCTGAAGCTAGGCTCTACCTCGGACACTGCCTAGGAGCCTTTTCTAAGGGAGTTGCCTTAGAGGCATTTCATAGTTGTTAAATACATTTTCTACCAAAATATTGACGAGAGACTAAACATTTAATTTTTCATAAAAGTGTAATAATTTGAAATATTCATTAACAGATTAAAACAAGCGACAAAATGGAGCCGAAGTACATTATCGTCAACGCTTTTATTAACCTCGAGGGAAAATTTTATTCCTTGATTCTTCTTGACGAATTTGGCGCCTTCCGATTGGAAATTTTAAATTGATATAGACAGAAATTCAAAGCCCATATCAATTTCATCTCTTCTATTCTTTCAATTAACTCAAGTAATTAAAATTCTATTTAGTAAGTGATAATAAATCACTTGTGGTCCGTTTATCTATTAACAGATAAGCATTAACAAGTTTTGCCCGAGCTTTAAATCCTAACTTTTGTATTAAGAATATAATATAATTGTTGGCGCTGTCTTTCATTGTTTCTTTAAGATAAACATTAGAATTAATTTTGATTTTATAAAATGCTAATTTCTGGGTAAATTAAGGATGTTTTTATGAATTTACTGTCATGCATTACGTAGTAATTGGCTACGTAACACGAATTAAATAAAGCATTAAGAACGTTTTTAGTCATTTTAAACACTTTTGATTAATGTTTACTCAATGTTTTAATTACTGATAAGACATATCGACAATACGTTGAACAGTTTCATTTCAGAGTGAAATGGAGTATATGTCAGGTAAAGAAAAGTATAAATATTAGAAAGGGGTGGCAAGAGCCTCCTCTAGGATCTCGAGGGTCATGTAAAAATTAGTTTGTTAACTAGTGTAGGCAATTAGCGGAAAAGAAAAACGTAAGTCCAAACCGTTTTTTAAAAATAATAATTAAAATAATTTTTTTTCAGTTTTAGAATGCATGTAATAGCGATTTATCAATATTTTGGACAGCTTTTGTAAAATGATAAAAAATAAAAATGTCAATAAAATTCTATTCTAGTAATAAAAAAGCGAAATAATGAGAAAATTAAACATTAAGAGATGAAGAACAAGACCGTTCTTTTCAATAATAAATACAAACGTTTTTAAATAACGGCGGCCCGTGTAACTTAATATAAATAGTAAATAAGGTAATGTTCAGAAGTAGGTAATGCAATAACATTTCTTAACTTAAGTTTGTATCGACAGGAACCGAAGATTGTTTAATTGGATATTTTTGAAGTAAAAACTTCTTAAGAATCGTGATTTGAAACTTGATGAAACGAAAAAGCGATACTAAAAAGAGACAAACAAATACATCTATAGGATTTAGCCTGCGAAAGAATAAGATAGAATACAGTGTTGTTTTCACTTCTATCTCATTTGAAGGTTTCACTTCCACAGCGTGTGAACTGCACAGATGTTTTCTTTTACCCATAAAATATTTTACACCTATCTTTAATTTATTTATATGGACAAAAAGAAAGAAATGGACTCAGCACGGAATAGTAACAGAAATGTTTGTTTCAAAAACATTACATTTCTGTATTATTATTAATTAATATTATTTTTAAAAGTAGCCAATATATCGGTAGGATGTCTACAGTGTCGGCGAGTTTGCTGCATACGCAATATTGTGTTGTGTCGTAGCGGCGTTAGAGAATCCCGTAGATGTCTTAAGAGGCGAAAAGGTTGAAATAAAACAGGATGGGCAGTAATAGCTTTCTCATAACAACACAAAATAATAAAAACCGCAGTTACCAACGAGCCTGCCTAACGTGACCAAAGGCGATCTACGGGGGAGGCCTATATACGGTAGACCGGAGACCCATTTTACTACCGGAGACCCATTTTACTGGAAACGAGGCATTCCATCTTAGTCCTCGCGGGTGACAACGCATCTGCATTTTAATTCGTAATTGAAGATAGATGTAGATTCCTATGGGCCACTGCAACCACTTACCATCAGGTGGACTGCGTGCTCGTTTGTCACCCTGTTCTATAAAAAAAAAGTTCAGTTCTTAGAAAAATTAAAAAATGTATCTAAATATGTTTAAAAGTCAAAAAGATTATTATATAACCTAAAACTACGTTATCGTCCTATCATTAGTCTATAGGTTTCTCTGTCTACGGTGATGAATGTTAGCGTAAACAATAGCGGATGTATTTGATGGTGAGTTGTGGGTCGGGTAAACAAAAATTTATTTTCGTATCTTGTGCTGAATTTCTTAAATTGTGCTGAATACGCAGAATCATTTATTAGTGTAATTTTTTTTAAAGATGAAGTTCTCTTTGCCAATTTATAATACTACCCGCTAATCATTATTTTTGGAAATTGTCAACTTAACAGGTCGAATAATGTGGTGTTCGTGTAGGGATACTCACCCTCACTCATAATGCGTAACTCATCAAGTTTGAAATAATAAAGATGCAAGTTTAGACGTTCGAAGTATCAAATGCACAGAAATAATATTCTCACGCTATGTCTATTTCAAATGGAAGCTAATTTTCCTTTTATAATCACGGTTTCCTAGGACCACATGGGATCTATCAAGTTTTTCTTGATCATTGTTCAATATATAAGTTTGATTGATTTTGAATTTGAATTTGAAAGTTTGATACCATATGAAGTAAAAATCATGTAAACGACGTAATTCTTTTTAATTTAACATCAACTTCTTTTTTATCAGTCTGTAATAGTCTACTGCTATAGGTCGCGTCGGTCTCCCGGCAGTAGAGATTTCAGGGCATGGTACTGGTATCACCACGTTTAATAGGCGGATTGGTGATCACATTATCAGATGTCATTACAATAACGCTGCTTCATGTCACCATACTGAGTATTTTGAATCCGATATATTCAAAATGTTTACCGCCAGCTATCGACGAAATTTTCACGTGAAAGTTTAGCACGTTATTAGGTAATATGTTATTTTAGTTAATGAGACTTCATTTAATAAATATTTTGAATCTACTTAAATTGCTCTTATGGCAAGTCAAAAAAGAGTTATGGTATGAGGATTATTGTTTCATATAATAACACTTTCATGGTTTTAATTCCATTAACAGGGGGAAGAAAATTAGATTTATAAATATATAGATAGAGCAGTGGTAGCTCAGGGTCTAAGCCAACGCTGTAGATTTTTCCAAGCCGGCCGACATCAAAAAATTGTTAATGGCAATTTTAGGTATTGGTTTACCACGTACTTGGCGGTGATGGAAAATGAAAGAAAACCTGCATTTCTGATGTATTAGTCTGCCAACACGCTTTGGGGTAGCGCGACGGACACTTCCTTGCCCAGGAGTAGGTCATTTACAGGCTGTTACTTTACTTTTTAAATTTGTATATAGGCTACTTTTAAAATATATCAACACTTACTCTTCTTACTTTAGTGAGATTGAGCATAAAAACAATGTATACGATACTTTCACCTCACTATACCTACCAGCGACAGTACATCGCGTTTAAATTAAAGGCGTGTGTATGCGACATAACTTACGCCCGTGTTAAAAATCGAAAAAAAAAACGTTCTCTCTTGTACCGTGTGGATAATATTGTGACATTTAATAATGTCCTCCAGACCGAATTTCTGGGTAGGGCAGCATTATAGGCGCACGTTCTATTCCCGCACTCTGGGGACGACTGGGGAGGGATCATTGTAGTCAGTAGCATTGATCGTAAACCTATTTACTTGTAAGCTTCCTTCTTTATGAGTAAAGATATGTTAGTAAGCTTGCCTACTCTACCAGTTATTCATTTCGCAATGTTGACGCTCACTAAGAACTTGTGGCCGTAGAAGGAAAAGGGGAGATCTCCCGACGGGCAAGGTGTTCTGCCCGGGGAGCGGCCAACACTCCGTGTGATGGTTCGGAGATGTTCTATATATACTGTTTATGATTCGGAACTTTTGATAGCGCGATTTAGGCTTCGGTGTGTTTCGCATGTGGCGCGACGACGGCGCCGCCACATCCTCATCAAAAAAAACTTGTTATTTTACATCCAGGTTCGGCAATGAAATATTATCGTGTGCCTAGCGTAGCGAGCGGGTATTAGCTAGTCATGTGTATAAATTACAAGCTACGAAGCATTCCAACTTAGTCCGCAATACAGTGACACGGCATCCGCGTCTTTGTTTCGTGTTGTCCGCAAGCATCCGTGACTGTATGAACTGCGAGCTCTTGTCACTATGTTGTAATTGTATTGTTTATGATGTATAATATGATGCATAGCTGCGATCGGCGTTCACCACAAGTTCGAAAAGTCTTGATCCTTGTAAGGACCGGCAACAAACCCCTTGGACTATATATTTAATAATAATCCGTAAAGTATGCTTGTATAATTGGGAAAAATTGCCTTTACAACGAAATTTTATTACGAGCTTTGGATCCATCTGGCTGTTTGTTATGTTTATTATTTCTTGTGAGTTAATAGTATTGAAATAGTGTCAACTGTGGAAATGCAATCAAAGTTGCTTTTATTCTCCATATACGATCGATTCTCTATTCATGCATAATTTGCTGTTTACTTGAATTCTAATGAAAGATTATTTTTTATATATTTTTTAAATAGAATTAGGGTATCAAACGAGCACACGTTCCACCCGATGGTAAGTAGATGCTGTGTTCTCCTCGATTAAGAATCAAAATGCAGATGTGTTGTCAACTCTGAGGACTAAAATGGAATGCCTCGCTTCCGGTAAAAAGAGTTTCGGCTTCTCTATACTCACTATACGAAACACAGCAGTATTAAGCTGCTATTTTACGCTGGTATTCTGTGAGAGCGTGGTCCTTCTACGGTCGAGCCGACACGTTTGTACTACAACTCGTATAGCTGAGGTGTGACTCTACCACGTAAATACAAATACAATTAGTTATAATCCCATTTTTTTCTTATACGTTATAAGGCTAATACACTTAATACGTTACAATTCTTACTCACTCAGATGCCTAGATCTATTTGAAAATATTGTGATTTAAACTACGGACCTATATAATGTTGTGCCATGGGAATTTTTATCTATACACAAAGCTTAAACTTATGTTTTATATCACAGATTTTTTATTATAGTTTTTATTTTACAGAACGTTTAGAATTTTTGAGTTTGTGTCTGATAAGCTTTATATAAATAGTACTAGCTGTTTCACACGAGTTCGTTCGCGTGGAATTTATTACGGTTGAATTTCATGTGTTTTAATTTTTTTTTCGCGTAACCCTAATTACTTTTCTCAAATAAAATAACCTAATTAACTCCTTATAATAACAGCTTCTTGAGAAATCAAAATCGGTTAAGCCTTTTTGAAGATTAGCCAGAACAAACAGACAGAGGCAAATATTTAAAAAATGTTTTTTTTTGAAGTAAAACTTCTTTATGCACGCTTGACTTGGCGAGTAAGCAGCCGAACGCGTGACGAAAGCGTTACGATAAGTGTGAGCGGGAGAGGCGAATGGGAGTTGAGTGGGGGATATAAGAAAGAGAGAGCATCATTTTAAATTAGCCATCCGCCACAGATTCGCAAGAGTGATGTCTGGATTCTACAAGAGCGCCAGCTACGGGGTATAACTATGCCAATATATTGACAAAGTTTTACCGCAATCTGATGAACGTTATTACAGCGATTAAAATACGACCAAAAATATTTTTTATAAATTAGATACTGTATAAACTTTCATATGCATTAAGTAAAAAAATTATTTGTTTGTCATTCAATTTTATTTATTTGTTTAGATTTTATACTTTACATACTTTTTCTATCAAGCTTATTTTAATTCATTAACATCCTATCAGCTTGGAAACTTTTTTAAAATCTTTTGTTCTCACTTGAGAGGAAAATTCTGTCTAGCGTCATATTTAAACATGACCATAGATTTTCATATTATACAAGCGAGATAATATGGCATCGTCTTCGACCACATTCCACTATGTAATCAAAATCAGATGTTTGTTACAGTTCCCCAAATTAGACAGTCAACGTTGCGTCCATCTTACAGGAATTCCATAAAGAAACAGTGTAAAACTTTAATCGAATGAAATGACGTATTATTTTTTATGTCATAATGTAAACATATTTTCCAATTCATTTTTACTATTATATTACTGAAAAAAAAATATTAGCAATTATAGTGCTCAGAGCTGTCCTGTCCAGTGCTTGGCTAAACGTAGTAGTCTACTGTAAATTGAACAGATCATGAATACGAAGTGAGTTAAGCATCGACTCCTATTTCAGTGATCTATCCACTGCTAGACGTCGCGACGGTCTCAACCGTAGTAAGAATCGCATGACACGGTAAGTCTCATGAACGCCACACACGGTCAGTTCAACTGATCGTTCAAACTAAAACTGTTGTTATTTTTTAAAATATTGAATTTTCGATATATCTAAAATTATTATTGCTTATTTGCTAACTATATTTACTATCTGGTATCTTTTAGACTTGTAACGATATTAAAAGCAATCATCATCATCATCATTACAACCCTTCACAAGTCCACTGCTGAATATAGGCCTTCCCCAAGGTATGCCACAAAGCACGGTCCTGAGCCACCTGCATCCATCGATTTCCTGCATGTCTTACCAGGTCATCACTCCATCTAGTGGGGGGTCGCCCTACACTTCGCCTACCGGTACGAGGCTGCCA
>DWHP01008317.1:0-10597 GCA_018247895.1 Parnassius honrathi | reverse complement strand
GGAAGCCCATAGGAAGGGAGCTTCGAAAGAAGCGCTTTGTGCCAAACCCGATCGAAGGCCTTCGCTATGTCCAAACTTACGAACAACGCCTCCCTCTTGGGCTTTACTGCCTCCGCCTATCTATGGGTACATCGCATCCCATTCCAATCGGTTAACTTATAATGCAAAACATGGTGGCTATCTGCAGAAAGCAACCGCGATGGCAGTGTGAGTGGCACCGTACTCAGGATCAGACATTGGTCCGAGGAGCCAAGAGAGGCATCGACGGAAACCTGAAATCCAACTCGATGAGAGGTCAGCAGAAGGTCTAACAGGGAAGGCACATGATCTCTCACATCTGCGATCTGCGTAGGCGAGCTAACCAATTGTGTCAGACCAAATGCCAAAGCAAAGTCATAAACAGATCTACCCGCGTGATCGGTTAAACTGGAACCAAGTCATTCAGCGTGATGGGCGTTAAAATAACCAAGCATCACGATCTTTGCGAATGGGACCTGTAGTAGCATGGAATCTGCAGCCATTTGGACGTGGTCGATGAGTCGGTCTGTATCAGCATAACCGCTATAGGACCTATAAATGTACCCGTAGACGTAAGGACGGTCGTTGCTGTCTACGCGCAGCCATAGGGTGGAGAGATCCGTACCCTTAAAGCTGTCGAGGTGTCGAAAACAGATGTCCTCTCAGACGTATACGCAAACAAAGAATGTTCTAATTTTTACCTCGGGTAGGAGAGATACGACGTATCAGCCGAAAAGGACACCTGTGTCTCGGTAAGAAAAACAAGGCCGGCTTTGCCGTTTCCAGATGGTAATGGATGGCGTTAAGGTTTGAATGAAGTCCCCTGTTGCTACAAAAATTCATGGATAGCGTGGCAGGGGTGTCTTATTCTGTATTTATCCGTTGCCCCAAGCAGGTATAGTCTCGAGCGGTATTTCGCCTCCTTCCACGATACGCGGGGTAGCCTAAGCACCTACGCTCAGGAAGAGTAGGGTAGTTTGGGTGTGGATGCTCAGCGAGGAATTCTCCGTCACCAGGGCCGCTGATACCCTCCTGGGGTAGCGCTGTCTTTAACTCCGCTACCACATGTTAGGGGGACGGGGTGACTCACCAGACGAAACGCAGAAGCAGAGCTTCTACTTCACGCCGCTTGACGCTTTACTACTCCGGTTTGAGCTGACCCATACGTGCAACAGCAAAAGATGCCGCGTGGCTCTACCATTATTGTTGTTGCTTAGGTACTGAGCTTGTTTTATAACGTAAATTTATTGGCTTGTTTTATTTTACTACAACTTTATTGCCCTAGTGTTGTTAATTATATCTGTGTACCGCCTTTAGCTGCGTAAATAAGCAAAATATTTTCGATATGTTTAAGACTATCTATACTAATAGGTGGTTTATCGCTATCGTTTACAGTGATAACTGCCAGATAAACCATTTGTTATGGCGATTATTTTTTACTAATAGAAGTGCGCCCAAAAATACACACTATATAAGCCATATAAAGAACCTGTATAATTCAATAAAAGGATACAAATTTTTATGTACCCACAAATTCACTGTGGAAAATGGATAAGTCAACAAGTTATATTAAATAGAACACGAAAAATAATAATTTTTCATAAGTTTTCAATGCTCAAATACTAAATGTGAAAATATGTAAAAGTTTGGCATTATTAATATTGGAATTGATTTATGGAATTTAAAGTATGCTTACCATAATATTTAATGGGACCCAATGAGAGCGTTATGGCATCTCCAGCCTTACAGCATTCATGTGATATGGTTTTTACAGCTTCCCATAATCCTAAAATGGAAAAATATTATAAAACCGCTGTCTTTCTTCCGCAATTGATTTCGAATTCGATTCAGTTTTTGATTTGAACCCATTTTAAGTGCTCTTTCATATTTCTACGTAAAAATATTGGTATAGTTTAAACAAATGTTGATGATTATTTTGGCATAAATTTTACATTAAAATTGTATACTTGGCTTGTATCGAAGCTTTTTCAGTCGTTAATTGAATTATATCGATTTTTTCCTTTACGAGAAAGGCATATAAAGAAAATAATTCTATCGCTTTTAAAGTATAGGATATTTGTGAGATAAAAATATTTTTTAATGGTTGATATTCAATAGAATCTACAAATTAGAGCCCCCAAATCATGTGTCTCATGAGTGAGTTTTAGCCTAAACATGCATCGGGAGAATGATTATTACTAAATAAAGTAATAAGTTCTCTAAAATTTGCTCCGAGTTATTGTAGTAGAGAAAACGAACTATTTTTATCAAATAATTGTTATTTCAGGCAACGAACGAAAAACATATAATGTCAATAAGAAAACCTTGTAATATCGCGTGTTTGTTGTAGTGCTCTAATTTAATGTTCTTTTTAAAATCTTATTCCATTGTACCCAAAACAAAAATGCCCGCCACCGGGTACTAAAGGATACAACATAGTCATATGTCATAAAATGCCATTAAAAATCGAATAACGCGTCTTGTCTATAAAAATAATTTCATAGAGTCCATCCCTATAAAACTATTCAATGAAATAAAAGGTTGGTAGCACTACTTAAGCAAAAGGTCAACAAAAAAAAAAACAATTTTTGATAATAATACTGTATACATATAATAATAATCTATGAATAAGTTTAAACATTACGGTATTGTTAGAAAGGTAATTTAATCTAGTTTTAAATATTATTGAAATGGATACAAAGTTAAGGGTTTTTAAAAAAAAATATTATAAAGAAATCAGTTTTAGTATACGTAACGTTTTTTAGAGTGTATTTTTATATTATTATAACACTTGTAGTTTGCGAACGACAGGTGCTTTTATCACCCAAGCCAGAAGTGGTCAAATAACATTTAATTAGCCACGCGGTGGCTGACGGTTGGCAGAAAGTTGGCAGCGCCGGTCTGGCGCCCGAGTGGGTAATTATAATCGAGAACCAAGATCAATTTATCAACTACAAATCAATTTTCGAATACTTTTATCGGAAGATTACTGTTGTCAAATTAAAAATACATTTTTTAATATTATTTTTTATCAGTAAACGTAAGTGTAAGTATTTTCATATTTGAAACAAACTCATATATTGAAACTCTATTACTGATTAACTTATAGCACGCCTATTTCATTACAATAACGCACAATTTGTCATTATTTACAGTTAGGTTTTGCTTTCAATAGTCATACATCATAGAAGTCACATAACAATATTTATTACATATGATGCCATTGCGATCGTCACGTATAATGTAATACATAATTTGCAATACAAGTTTTAATTAATCAGCAATAAAATAGTGACGGTATTTGAACTAAACGACTCGACTACCACCAGTGATTTTACCGGATCGATACGATTTAAAGACTTTGAAGGAAAGACTACCCTTTTATTAAAGGTTAGCAACGCATTTGCTATTCCCCTAGTGTTACAGTTGTTCATGGGCGACGGTAGTCACTTACCATCAGGTGAGCCGCATGCTCGTTTGCGCCCTCTCCTACAAAATACAATTTTTAAGCCACTATTACTGCAGCTCAAGTGAGGATTTGATTCTGTTTTTTCGGATAATTTAATAATAATAAAAATACCCGCTTTATTTTCTTGGCTCGCCCCAAAGCCGCGGGCATACGTAAAGCCGCGGATATACGTAAAGCCGCGGACATACGTAAAGCCGCGGACAGTCACACCTTATCCTACTGTCGCTAATATTACTTGATTACAGCATGAATGTGTCGACCCTACCGAGGAAGTATCTCGCTCTCACAGAATACCAACGCCAAGTAGCAGTTTAATGCTGCTGAATTTCTTATGGTAAGTGAAGAAAACCGGAGACCTTATTGTATAGAAACGAGTATTCCATTTTAGTTCTCAAGGGTAACATAACACCTACATTTTTAATATTAATAGAGGACAAATGTAGATGTCAATGGGCCATAGAATTCACTTGCTATCAGGTGGACTGTGTGCTCGTTCAATGGACTTCTTCTATAAATATATGTGCGTTTGCATTATTGACAAAATCATCAGAATTTATAGTTATTTAGTTATTAACGCTGAAATTCGGACTTTACATAGTTTATCTGAAAACAAGCCATACCTAGTAAAAGCCATGAACCAATCGAATAAACCTTAACTTAACCTATCGTAATCGGCTACACTTGTAGACGGCTAAACTTAGTTGTAACCGTACTTCGGTTTTAAGCCAATATACATATAAAACTTTATACATATAAAACAATAGATAATGCGATCAGTTTGAAATTTTGTATACACATGTATATGCAAATTAATAAGTATCAAGTTGTAGTATTATCGAGAGTAAATATTAGTGCTGGTATAAAAATGACCTCACCCTACCGTACCCTTCTTTCTTCGAAGTTGTTTAATTACGCTTGTACATTAGGTTGAATTTTTCCTTGTTTGATTATAACATTTAAAAACGTATTAAAATCGTAAATTACTTACGTAAATCATCTCCACATATTTGATGTGCATGTCCTATTATAGGCAGACTATTAGGTAGAGGCGGTGGTTCATTTTTAGACCTTGAATATCCTTTCAATAAATAAATCCCACAAATAATGAATATACAAACTATATATATCATGTTGTTAGAAAATCTAAAAACAAAAGATAGTTAAACTAATAGCTACTCTAATAGAAAACTAAATCTTTTATAGATTTATTTAAAGACTATAACCGTGACTACCGCAAAAAATATAACATCTATGGGCCACAGTATTTATTTACCATAAGGTAAACTGTGTGCTCGTTTGTCATCCTCATTCCGTAAATAAAATAGACGGTTAACGGCATACACAATAGCAAACCCAATAATATCACATTCGTCGCGCTTTACTGCATGCTACACGAGGAACACAGTTGGCACTTACCTAAAAATGCTAACAGTACTTTGTCAAAAATACCTAAACATATAAATAACTGACAGAAAAGCAAAAGTTTCTACACAAGTAAACAATATTATTTTCTGTAAATAATTGCATATTTAGCAAAGTAATTTTCAAAGTAACTAAAGAAAATTAAAGCGAGTGCAACAACTTACTATTTACTGAAGTTTTCTCGAGCGTGTTTAAGAACACGAATGCGTTATTTTATATCTGTTGTTGAATTATATATCAACGAATTTATTTCTTTTTATCGTTTCTTGGCGATGTTTTTTACATCTTCCTCTACACACGACGCTACATAATTATAATACTAACATTGAAAAAAAAATTGAAATTCCAACCAATTTTGCTTTTGTAGTATATTTACTATTGGAGAGAATTTTTATTGTTTCCGCCAGGAATTTTATTTGTTTATAGCATTATTATTTGTTTTATTATTACTTTAATAAAAATCAATACATACTAAATATTTTATAAAATTTCAATTGAGGTATACTATGCTATCGATAAAGAGGCTAAAACCACAATTTTTTGTCAGTCTATCAATCCGTATGAACACGCATTACGCCAAACCCAGAAAACGGATTTGCATGGCACTCACTATCATGTTACGTAGAAGTCAAAAAGTCAAAACGTTCAAACATCAATCTATTTATACTAAGATCTAGGCATTATACAAATTTGTCCGAATATTTATAACGCACGACCATTTACATTGTCCAATCAATACATTGTTGTGAAATGGATTACTCTGTCCGATTTGAGCTTATTAGCTCTAATCGGACAGAGTAATCCATTTCATTTTAGCGTGCATATTATTGCTACCCAATAATTTCTAAATATAATTTTTTTAAGCATAATAAATAATCAATTATATAAATATTTAAACGACATTATAGGTATTTTAAAACATGGTATGGTTTTAATATAGGCTTGTTATAACGGTATTGTGGTATTTTTCATTAGAGTCATTCCCTCCCCCCTCTCTCTACCAACTAAACCGCTGGTTTTGTAAATGTAAAAGGTATACACGATAGAAAACCACGTCTCAAATCCATAAGTCATCTCTGGCAACGCACACTTATTGTACAATCTCGTATTCATGTTTTGAGGTATACCTGACGAGAATATGTGTCGTAATCTTCCGAACGCTGCCCCGCCGAGTTGAATCTACCGATTGACCTCTCGGTCAAAGTTGGACTTAGCTAGTCGGACTATTTATCCTAGGTAAACATCATCATCATCATCATTACAGACTTTCCCAAGTCCACTGCTGAACATAGGCCTCCCCCAAGGAATGCCGCAAAGCACGGTCCTAAGCTACAGGCATCCATTGATTTCTTGCATGTCTTACCAGGTCGTCTCTCCATGTGGTGGGGGGTCGCCCTACATTTCACCTACCGGTACGGGGCTGCCACTCGAGAATCTTTTTTCCCCATCAGTTGTCGGTTCTTCGATCTACATGGCCAGCCCGCTGCCACTTCAGTTTACAAATCCGTTGGACTACGTCGGTTACTCTGGTTCTACTACGGATATCCTCATTTCTACGTTTATCATACAGAGACACCCCGAGCATAGCACTCTCTATAGCTTGTTAAGCGACATTAAGCTTCCTCATACGGCCGGCTGTGAAGGACCAATATCCGTGTCCATAAGTCGTCACTAGCAACACGCACTGGTTGTACAATCTTGTTTTGAAGTTTTCAAGTATGCCCGACGAGATGTCTCCTCCCGAATGAAGCCCAGTCAAGTCGAATTCGTCTGTTGACCACTCGCTCGGAGTTGGGCTTACCTAATCACACTATTTTTCCCAGGTAAACATACTCGTCAACAACTTCAAGCGTAGTATTCCAAATAACTACTGGTATAGGGCTGACATGAACATTACACATAACTTTTGTTTTGTCAATGTTCATCTTAAGACAACTCCGATGCGAGACACTATTGGGTTTATTAAGAATAGTGCTTAAGTTCTCCAGCGAATTTACCGTAATTACCATATAGTCGGCAAATCGAAGGTAAGCTATGTACTCGCCATTGATAATATCGTATTCCTTCCAGTCAAGTGAAAACTTCTTTCAATGCAGCGGTGAAGAATTTCTGGGATATAACGTCACCGTGCCTTACACCTCTCTGCAGTTGAACAGGTTTCGTACTCTCATTTTGTACTGTAGCCATCATAGCCCTACTGTACAAACACTTCAACATTCCAATATGCCGCCAGTCAATTTATCACCGCTGAAGGAACTGTAGCACCGCCCATATTCCGACGGAATCAAGGGCCTTCTCATAGTCCACATACACAGAAAAGTTCGAACTTCTGTACAATTCACCGAAGGATATATATGTGGTGAATATGCATTTCAGATATTCAGGGACAAACGGAACGTGTAAAACTGAAAATGCATATTGCACATACTTCTGAAATATCTGCGATAGTGGAGAGTTACCCATAACTATAAAAGAAAATGTGGTTGTATTTAAGAAAACCAAAAATGAAGCGTACATAATTATTAAGAAGTCGATACAGTTTGTTTAGAAGTTCTTGTAAGGCATCAGCATAGTAAACATCTGCCTAACCTAGAATAGGCAACATCAGTGTCTGTGTTGGCAATGTCTTAATCCCTATGGATAAAAAAAATCTTGAGACGATACGGATAAGTAACGCAGTGTTAGTGTCTGTTTTGCTCACTTCAAATATATATGCGGTCGGCGACTGAGGGTGTTTTCTATAGCTAAACCAAGACCTTTGACAGTTGTTGAGTAGGGAGCAATAACATTAAACGTTTTAGAAGTTAGCGCCTTCATATCAATTTTAGTCAATCCACGAGAACTACCAGCCACATTAGCGTGGCATTTTGATGGATTAACCTTAATACCAAATACGTCTGATCAATTAGTTACTGTACATACAGTTATATACAGTTGATACAACAGTTGCGCTTCTTGATTAGATCATCAATACATATCACCTCAGCTAGTGCAGAAATTTGTAAGTCATCAGCATACATAGTATGGTACGAACAGCAAATGATGGAGATTTAAAAGAATAAGAACAGAAGTGGAGAGATTTCCTTCTGGAGAAACACCAGCAGTTAAGGAACACAATCAGAGACGATCTGACTTTTTTTTAAATAATATAAGGCTGATAAACAAACACACAGTGCACCTGATGGTAAGTGGCCCAATAAACCATGAATTTCCAAATGTCACGAGTAGCCAAGTCATTTCTCATAGGCCAATTTTCACTTCCGGTGGTAAAGAGTGACGTGCGGTAAGCTTTGTCAACAACTTGTTCAAATTTCTAGTACACTCTATTATGAGGAATCAGAATGTGTCAAAAAAGGCACGTATGGTAATTCATAATGCTGTTTTCATCCCTACTTTAATGTATGGTAGTGACAGTTGAGTGTGGCAGAAAAAGCACGAAAGTAGAATACCTGCTATAGAAATGCGGTGTTTAAGGAGAACACTAGGGCTGAATCTGAATGACAAGGTGAAAAATTGCGTGATATGAGAAGAATGTGGTGTGAAAGATTTTATGAATGTGAAAGTTTTTATCTCATTAAAGTATTCAATTATTTGTAGATTTAAAACATGATTTGGTACTAGGAAGGCAACATAAAGGCATTTGTTTCTGGTTATGTTGTAAGCGGAATAATAACATTTTGTGGTTATAATTCTCTTTGCACTTCATTTGTGTTACAGGATTCTTAATTTTCTTGGAAATCACTTTTGAGTCGTCTAGGTAGAACATAATCGGATTTTTTATATCTGGTCCACATTCGTGAGAATGAGCGCGTACATTGAAAAAGATGTTTTTGTAAATTTACGCGAACACTGCACATTGAAGAAAACTAATTATACGGATACACGTACTGACCAGTGACCTACCCACAGCAACGTCAGGAATTAAAAAAAGTTAATTAAACCAATTAAATCCGTATAAATAATTTTATTCAACATGTTTTTGCTTTGTATGCCAGACACATTGCGCAATACTTTAATGGTAGACGAAATAAATATGCTCACTCAAACTTAAAATTAAAAAAACAAACACTGCGCCATTTTATCCCATGAATGTCGCAACAGGCGATTGTGGGAAACTTCATACGGATACGGTCAGCAATATCTTTCAATGGCAATAGAGAATAATAAAAACTTTGTTGGTGTCCAACCCTCCTGCCAAGCGTGGCAATTATAGCTAAAGCTCCATCTATGTGGGAGGCCTATGTTTAGCAGTGTACATTTAAAAGACTGTATAAAATGAACAAATATCGAGGAAGGACAACAACGTGCCTTTATTTCGTTTATCTGCGAGGGGGCAAACGTCAGCATAAATCCGGCAGCTGCAATTACAACATGGGCTCGCCCCGTATTTTCGATGACGTCCGGACAACAGCTTTCATGAGTTTAATTTAGGATAATTTACTTGCCTGCTTGCTGCTGGTAAAAAGATAAATAATTGTTTTATTATGGTCTCTAATATATAAGCAAATGCTACACATGGTATAAACCTAATTTTATGGATTTTATCGCGTTTACTATTTTAATTCCTGGCGTTTTTCGAGATTTAATTTCCGTGTTGAAAGTATACTTCGTTAACTATATCAGGACGTTAAACACCTCAGTGTCCTTCTACTCCTCCCTTACTGTGACCATGGGTGTTGTAAAGTGTTCAATATGCCGGGAATTAAAAAATAAATATGGTGATAAAATCTGTAGGATTAATTTTATTCTTTTTTCGTTGAGCCACGCTGCAGTTATATTATACTTGTAGCATGAATCAGTAGACTCGATTGGGGAAGTACCACGCTTTTACAAAATACCAGTGTAGATTAGCAGCTTAATGCTGCTGTGTACCGTAATCGAGGCATTTCTTCGCAGTTCTCAGGGGCAAGGGTAACAACGCATATGCATTTTGATGCTTAATCGAAGACAAATGTAGTTGTCTATGGGCCGCAGCATACTCTTAGTATCAGGTGGACTGTGGGCTCATTTGTCACCCATATTCTATTACGAAAATTCCATACTTGTTGTATAATTTCACAGTACGCGAGCAAGTCATGTTCGATCTCAGCTCAGCTCAATAATATTGTTAATGGTAAACTTTATTAACCGCTGATCCAACACGTACTCTGCGATAGATGTAGACGTCATGATTAATCTTGCATAGATTGAATTGTTATGTCGTACCTTGAGAAGAACAAAAGCATAGGTGTAAAAAGTACATTTTACAGGAGAGCGAAAAAACTAGTTATTCATTAACAGCTTTTTACACAAGAATAACAATAATCTGGCTATATCGCCTCTTTGATGAAAAATTTCGTAACGAAAATACTCTTTTCATTAATTATTCAAGTCAAAATTACGAGTAAATATTTAATTAGTCTCTTCTTTACTTAATTTATGTTACTTTTTATTAGCCTCTTTTTTAAAAGAGAAACGTTTGAATAGATACCACAATGTTCGTTAGAAAATTCATGATTTTTGAAAGAATGTTCGTGAATATGGTGTTGCCATAGAATGGATTGCGTCTGAAAAGGAAGTCGTATTATGCTTTTTTCACTAAACTAATTTGTTGGATTGTAAAAATAAGTATTCTTTACGCCTCTTTCATATTTTTACACATGGTTAAAATCATTATCATCTTGTCTTTCTAGATAATATATTCTTATG
>DWHP01008316.1:0-10598 GCA_018247895.1 Parnassius honrathi | reverse complement strand
TTTTGTCGAACCGTCGGGGCTCGACCAGGTCCACTTTCTGTGGGGCCGCTTCTGGAAGAAAGAGTTCATCATAAAGAAAAAATAAAGTCAATAACATCAAAAAATATTATTCATGCTTCATTAGTATGTAATTTGCTTCTAAATAGATTTTTCCAAAAACCGAGCATAGCTCGGTCAACCAGGTACTACTATAAAAGTACATAATTAGTACATTTTCTTTGCCATATATTTTCAATAATCTCGTC
Source organism: Parnassius honrathi (assembly GCA_018247895.1). Classification (NCBI taxonomy): domain Eukaryota; kingdom Metazoa; phylum Arthropoda; class Insecta; order Lepidoptera; family Papilionidae; genus Parnassius; species Parnassius honrathi. Next base: position 10,353 of record DWHP01008316.1, on the reverse strand, counting down.
ATCATGCTTTAATCCCAATTATAAATAAACGACATTTTTAACAATAATATTTAGTGACAACGGCATCAAACTCTTTTTAGTGACAACGGCAACAAACTACTTACGTTATAGTGACACTACTACATATACTCGTAATATACATATTACGGCTGTAAGCTACCGTACTAAAGCATTTATCCTTTCCCGCCTTCCCTAATGCGTTGGCGGGAACTGATCGATACGTCTAGTAACATAAAAGTATAAGACAGAAGACAAAAAAGAATAATATTATAATTTCTAAACCATGCACATAGGCTTCTCTCGTAGATTGTCTCATAGCAGGGTCGGTCATAGTTGCCGCGCTGTGCACACACGTTGGCAACCGCAATTTTTATTATTTTAAGCTATTGTCGTGGGTTGCTGCTGCCCATATCCTGTTTAGGTTACCCTCTGTCGCCTCGTACGACGCCCACAGGACAATATGGAGTAGTGGATATTCTTACATTGCCATTATATGGTGAAATTTGTAAACCGTAATATGTTATTTTATTATTAATTAGAATATTACAATTGTAAAATCGAGGGTGCTGGAAAGGTAAGCAGATCCAAAATGATGACTACTCAATGCACCGCACTTTGCAGCAGAATAATGAAACATACTGTATTTCATTTTGATTGGGATATTGTCCGTGCGTGTTCTGTTCAGTTGTTAACAGCAATATGCTGCATTATATCTTTTGTTAAAGTGTCCCTCTGTCGTTTGACACAACACCCATAATACTATACGGGGTAGTGGACTCTTGCACCGTAACTCTCTACGAAACTGGTCATTGAAACAATATAAAATGGAAACAGAACATCGAATTATCTTAACGCAAGGGTGACTGATAAAAGTCCTCCGACCTCAAAAACCCGAGGTTCTACAGTCGACTTGCATGTTTCTTTATGTAATAATAGCGGTCCGCCCCGGCTTCGCACTGGTGATTTCCGGACCTCGACAACAACTACATCTACCGGATTCATTTGTGAATTTAAACCATACCCGGACATGCTTAAATAAACATACAAAATTTCATCAAAATCGATCACCGTTTAGGATGAGTTCAGTGACCAACATTCTTAAAGAAGAATTATATTCATAAAGATGTTCACCGGTTTTTCGAAAACGACTGAACCGATACAAATGATCCTTTTCTATTACGTACCTCTGAGGGTGGAAAGTAGGCCATGAAGTTTTCATTGTAACTTTTTAGACGACATTCTAGTAGTTACTCTGAGCTTGTGATTTTACTTAGTTCACTGAGAATGGTTGTTATACACCTACTACATGAAATATAATAAATTCCACATGCTTCTGAAGTCGGGGCTTTAATTTTTCGATACATTTTGTGTTAGCACCGACTCCTGCTATTATTTGGAAATTATTTTAAATTTTTTGAATACAATATACATTACATTCATAAACAATATTAAATTTATAATTTTTAGTTTACATAGTTCGTAGTTAAAATATTAATTTCTTAAACTTTTGTCTCAGCTACTTTTAGGGTATAAATCATAGATTGCTCTTATGGCCCTCTTCTGTAAAATAAACATAATTCAGACAGTCGCGTGCCCTCATAACAAAATACCATACAACAATATGCTACAGAAATAGCTAAAGTAAAATAGTCTAGCTGTTTCAACATTGGTAAGACTTTTTTACAGCACATGCTGTAGAATTAACACTGCTTGCTAGTTTTGATATATTTGCCCCATTGAAGCTTCAGGTCTGGTGATTCCAAGAAAATGGTGCCATTCAAACGCAAATTTATTAACATTAAACCAATTTACTAATTTAGATTTAGCATTATTTACTTGTTTTAATTTCAATATAATTGAAGTGTCATCAAATAATACTATATCGTGGTTATCCCCTACTATACAATGCAAGTCATTAATACATACAAGAAACAAAAAGGGGCCGAGAATTGATCCCTGAGGCACGCCCATTTGTACTATCGACCCGGAAGAACTCACACTGTTAATGACAACTTTTTGCGTTCTGTTACTTAAATATGAAATAGCAAATTCAAGAGCATCACCGAAGTGTTGAAGTTTTCTGATTAATGTTTCATAGTGAACACAATCGAAGGCTTCCAATAGGTCACATAATATACCCAAAACATCCTGTGAATTCTCCCATGCATTGAAGATATATTTAATCAGCTCGACAGCAGCATCAGTTGTCGACCGACCCCTTGTAAAACCTAATTGAGTTTAATTTAGTAAATTATTAAAAAATTTAACATTCGATCAAGATTTTTTTGTGTGTTCGCAGTACAGAAATAGGTATAAATTTGCGAGGTCCAATGTACTACCTGGTTTAAATAAAGGTATTACTTTAATATGCTTCATTAAATTAGGAAACACCAGTTTCGATACTATAATCTGTTTTTCATAACAAACGAATACTGAGTATGTATCTCGCACACTGCCGATATTGACAGAGTTAGATTGGTTTTGAGGTTATTAGGGGTGGAGCCAATGCTTTTGTTCTTGTTTAGAAATTGTAAAGGTCCGTTTATATTGAAAACTTTTAAAATGTTATGTAGAGAAAATTAAATTATTTTTTTATAAAAATGGTTTCATAAATAAATAACAATAAAACTGTATCGGATATAGTATAAATATATTATGCACAAGAACTTACAAATAAAATAATAATTATATAATTCTTGTAATATTAAAATCTATTTCGTCGCTATAAAACTATATCCGACCTTTCTACTAAAATACTGTTTCTACTTCTTTAACTTACTATAGGAAAAAACAATTTTTGTGCTATGTACAATGTTTTAAAATCTTCCTTTACGATGTTCAGGATTTTATTTAATAAAGGCATTTTTTTATTTATTTTGGACAACCAACAAGACGTACAAGAACACAACTTAAATACTACAAATTACAGGAAAGTTTATATCTAAGTGCCGTCTTAATTAAAGGTTGCCACGGCATGCACAATCCTTTTGAAAATAAAATTTGTGCACCACATTTCGAAGAGCCTTTTCGTAAAGTTATCGTATTTGTTAATAATACTCAAACGATTACTTTTCTTTTTCGGTGATTTCGGTAGTTCATCTGATATCATGTCTACAATAACCTAAAATAGCGAAACAAATCTAACAATATCTATAACATAATATAATTAATTTATAATTTTGTTTGTTTAGTTTTTATATATAATTTAGCTTAGCCCCTCCAGTGATTCAGCCATAAGGACTATATCGTAAGTAAATCGAAGGTGAGTGATGTACTCAACATCGATGTTAATACAGTACCCTTTCCAGTCCAGTAGCTTGAAAACGGTTTCCAATCAGCGGTGAAGAGTTTCGGGGGTGTAACGTTACTCTGTCTTACACCTCTCTGCAGTTGTTTAGGTTTCGTACTCTGGTTCTGTACTAAGATCCATCCTATCCCTCCTGTTTAAACAACTTGGCTTTCCCGCTGAAGGGACTGTAGCACCACCCAAATTTCGACGGAATTAAAAGCTTTCTCACATTCCACATACGCCAGGCAAAGTGACAGGTTGTTGAGAGTTCTTCAGTCTCCTGTACAATTTGCCGAAGGGTATGTATGTGATAAAGCCTTTTCGGAAACCTGCTTGTTCGGGAGACTGCAAGTCATCGAGTTTGCGTGCAAGACCGTTCTTAATGATCCTCTACAATAGCACGAAGACGCGGCTCAGAAGGGGTATCGGTATATAATTCTTCAAGAGAGCGTTGTCACCTTTTTTGAAGAACGACACCACTGCACTTCTTCTCCACGTCTCGGTAGTAGTGCCACCATGGAGGACGGAATTAAAGAGCGTCTGAAGGACTTTTAGTACCGGTTTCCAACGCACTTTCCGAAGCTACGCTTTCAGAAGCTCCGCTGTAGTTCCATCCTCGCCCGAGGACTTACCATTCTTAAGGTGCTGGAGAGACATTCTAATCTCGCTCAAATTGACGTCCTTGATATCATCGGAATAGTGTCAGATAAGACTTGCTCTTGGATCGTTACTCACACTTGCGTGAGAGTCCAATAACGACGCGTACAGCCGCCGATAAAACCTCTCAGTCTTACTCAAGATCTTAGGTGTCGCGAAAACGATGCTGCCGCACTCGGCCTTCAGCTTCAACAGTTGGCTCTTTCTGATAGACAGATCTCTGGCAAAAACTTTGAAGCCGTGGTTCCGCTCAATCGCTTCTTCAATACTAGCTGTATTGAAGTTTCGTATGTCCCGCCACATGTATTTAGAAATCTGTATGTTTAGTTGCGTAAATGCTCTTGATTGCAGCATCAATTCCCGTCTAATAACTAAGAGATAAAGAGTGTGATCAGAGACTTTCTTTGTTTTCCTTCGGCGGGTCTTGCAGAACTTAGCTCCGACCGCATGGACAGTTTCCACGCGCTTTTCATTCATACCGTCCACTGTATTACAATCTTCTTGGCACTGAAAATGGTTTTATAATATGAGCTGAAGGTTTTTGGGACCCTGGACTAGCACACGAGGGGGATGGAGCGTTGACTTTGTTAGATGAGACCTCTCAAATTTAACTTTTAGGTTCAGTGTGCCTCTGACCATTGAACTTGACCACTGAACAGTAGGCGTCTGGTCCTCAAAATGAAGTCAATCTCATTTTTTGTCGAACCGTTGGGGCTCGACCAGGACCACTTCCTGTGGGGCCGCTTCTAGAAGAAAGAGTTCATCATAAAGAGTCCCTCTTTCTCCGTGAAGTCGGCCAGCTGCTGACTCCATGGGTTCCGTTGCCCGATTCCAAATTTCCCTACCTTCAGCTCACCGCTTTCTCCTGTGCATAACTTTGCGTTGAATTCTCCCATCAAAACCGTATAGTGTGTTTTGGAGGAATGCACGGCTCTAAAGATATCGTCATACATTTTCTTCAGCACTTCCTCGAGATGTGCCGAGGTGGGTGCGTAAACCTGTATGACCTTCAACGAATACCATTTGGTGATACTGAGTATCAGGTACGCAACCGTCGTCGACACACTCCCAACCTTTACAACGTTGTTGACGAGAGACTTTTGGACAATAAATCCGAAACCTCCTTTGGACAGATGGTTGCCCTTCCGGTGATAGAACAAGTTGCCGGATTCGAGGATTACCGTGTCCTTCCCATCTCATCGGATCTCGGATAACCCTGTAATATGCCATAGCGACTTGTCTACCTCGCCTTCCAGCTCCAGAATCTACTCGTCAGTCCCAGGATGCGTGCGTTATATGTTGCCAGCTCGAGTTGTCGTAGGTGGCAACCGAACCTCCACCGGAGACTCTTAGTACTCCCTATCCCGCCGTTACCATGGTCGCCACCGTATCCGGGAATAGTGGGACCGCCAGGTACTGAGGTCGTTTGTCTGTGTCGTTGCTTACTTGGTAAACGCAGTTTTTTATTGTATAATTTCTGTTATCAGGAAGATGCTGCTGCTCATCTCCTGCCTACCTCCCTCTGTCACCTTGTACGACACCCCTTTTACGACATGAAGATATGGGGTAATTGATATTCTCAACCACTACTACACGGCTCGCGATATCAGTAAAATATTTCTCAAAAACCATTGCAACGTCCTGATCTGATTTAGTTGATATTGGCTACTAGTCTAGAGCCACCGACTTGACAAAATATTGAAATGCATGTATATTTATTTTTTGTTGTTAAAATATTATAACTAAAACACATGCCTTATTTTTAAAGCACAAGAGATTAGAGCTAGGTGTAATTTTCACTGCACGTAAGCAACTCGAGTTCTTGAACTCGGGCAAAATTGAAATTGTTAATTACAAAATGCGATGTCTGATTTTACAAATTACAGTTATTTGTACTGGATGACTTTTTTACCGTCTGGATAAAAATAGAGCGTAATAACAGGCGGACGTAGTCCTATAGCATGTATATATGTTTAACTTTTTTTTTCATTTATATATTATGATATTGATCTATGATTAAATATTAGTAATTTGTAGTTATATTTCCATACTACAAAAATCAAAACAAAAATTTGAACTTAATAAATAAATCAATTAAAAACTATCGGAATACAAATCATACGCACCCTACTTTACGAGTGGCTGTAAAACAATGAATTTGTTAAACACACACCTCCACCTGTGACCAGTTACCGTCTTATTGTTTGTTTTCGCGTGTGTATCAGCTTCCCGCTGATAATTATCGTAAACATGTACGAATACTCTATTTTCGAATACCTATCAATGGCGAGGTTTTATGTATTGCCTGGTGAAAACTTGACGGTGCGACGAGTCGATATTTACCCTTGTTAGAATTTACAACGTGCACAGTGAGATTTGGTGGAGTTCCCAAAATCCACACAAAATAAAAAAACATGCTCATCTAGCTCATTTCTGTGTTAAAGTTTGGATCATTAACGACCACATCAGTGGTCCAACTGGGTGTGGGTGTGAGTGGGTTGAAGGTCGATTGACAGGAGTAACCTATCTGCAAAAGATACGTTCCGTTATCGACCCAACGTTGTAAAACGTTCCTGTGTGCCATCTGCGAAGAATGTACTTCTAGCATACTACGAACGATCTGTGCACGCATATCTGGACACCTAATTCGACTGCCCGTCAACTGGCCGGCGAGATCACCAAACCAAACATCTCTGAACTTTTATTTGTGGACCGATTAGTGAACTCAGAAGAAGCATAAATTAATTTAAAGTAGCGTATAATAGAAAAAAGATATACGCTTCTCTCGTCTCGGGCTCGTGATAGAGACACGCTTTGAAGTTTAATAAAAAAATTACAGGGACGTGCTAGTTTGTGTTTAGAAAAAAACAGTAGACATTTTGAACAATTACTGCAGTATCGCTAAAAGGGTACATTTTTGTTAATATCAATCAGTGTAGTTTGTAAATAAATCGATTCGATTCTTTTGAATAGGCCTATGATGTTGCAGTATACAACAGGCATAAAATTGTTATAAGAAACTGTTTACGAATTCATTATAATGCGAGATAAAATTTGACATGTAATTCGACATTACAATACAATACAATGGAATAATTGTATTGTATTATTGTATAGTATTGTTTTTTTTTTATTGTATTGTACTAAACGCTTAATAGTAATGCACATCATGTAATATGTCAGCTTTTTGCTTTCTACAATGCGGCTGATAGTGGTGAATTTTATGTGCTATGCATAACAAAACGAACAAATGCAGAGAGTTGTCTTTAATACCGCAACATTCACTAGCACTTGCATTGTAGCTAGAAATATTATCGTAAAGAAAGTGTACTTAACTAGTCATTTTGTAACCAGGCTAGACATTGTCTGCCGTTTTAGTCAATGTATCGTAACGTCATTTCGGCTCGCACTTTCAACTTTCATTTACAAGTGATCATGGCCGTGCCCTTTAAATTAATATCACCTATGTTTATTTTCACGCAAAAACCGAAGGATTTATTTTTTTGGATATTCAATAATTTTGTCTATTAGTTACATTTCACGAATATTTTCGAGGAGGTTTTCACTTACACAAAACATCTTATTATTTTCCAAACGGTAAAAAAGTCACCCAGTATAAATAAAAACGTAAATATTTCATTGTTCAAAGTCTTTAATCTCTGAAAGCTCTTTACTGATTACTTTGAAATTTTGACTCAACGTTGCATTCGAATAATTCGTGATTTTATATACTTACTTTATGAACCTTTTTAGCCCCAGCAACGCGTCGTTGGTTACAGTTAGCAGACAAAAAATTGTCATTACAATCTAAAAATATTAATCTAAAGTAATTAAAATAATATACTTGAGTTATGTTTTTGATCTAATAGAAAATTTTTTTATAAAGAAAATATACAGAAACAAAAAAGGAACAGATTTTTTTTGTATACAATGTTGTTGCGGACGGCGAAGAAGCGATCGTTCTTTAATTTTGTCTTAACCCCTTTTAGTTTAAAATAGCAATTATCATCAATTAAGTTATTAGTCAAATAGATGTCGCAGTAATTACTTATCTTCATGGTAGTTCAGTTTCTCCCTTATAATAAAACATAAATGCAGTCCACTTAGCTCTCATCCCCTACAAATGTAGATTATAAAAAATATTTATTGCAAGTCACTCTTTTGTTTAATTGCCACTAGTTCGGAAACTATTCCTTCCTGGAAAGAACCAGCAAGGAACCGAGCGGGACTTGTAACAAAAATAACAGCTTACAATCATGCGTGTAACCCACACGATCAATAATACAAAACGAATTAGAAATAGCTTGGTAGCGATCACCTCTTACAGTGTTAGGTGTTAGGGGCCCTTCTTCGCCTAGCAGTCCACATGAGTAATACAACCTTACCTACTTCTGCTGATGGGAAGCAGCGGGTGCACTGCTGTGGTTCAGTCTGAAGGGCAACATATAATAGGCTATGAGGCGTTCTATCTCCGTAAACGTGATAACGCATCTGTAGCTTTCTGTATTAAATTATAAGCCCATTATCGACAGGAAAACCCTTATATCCGTCTATTTTGCATTTTGTCACTCAATTATTAGCTACGCGATTACGAAATGCCACGTGCTTCACAAATTGAAAGAGTACTGATTTGTCAAAAACGGTCGATTAGAATTATACATGGATTGCGAAAATCATGACTGTCATGTCGTTATATATTCATAGTTCGCTTCTGGAAGTGCACCAGCAAAAAGTGAATTACCAATGAAGATGAACGTACACAAATACAATTCAAGAAATCGCGAAAGATTAGTTGTTACAAGAACCAGATTAGTCAAAGCATTTAAGCAAGGTTTTGCAATAAAAATTAAAATGTACAATAAATTGCCTCTAGAAATAATAAGACTTTCACTACATGCGTTTCGACAAGTGATAAAAACATTCTTTTTGAATCACGCTTTTTACAATATAGAAGAATATTTGAAATGTTCATTTTCTGACTTGCTTGATATATAAAATAATATAATGTAAATGAGATGTATTTTAATTAGTAATTTTAATAATCTAACGAATTCTATATAATTGTAATTGTAATCTTGACGTACCAATGTTACGTAATGTAACATAATAGCAAATAAAAATAAATAAATATGTTTGAGTTGGTATAGTATAGTACAATCGTATAGTGTAACTACAATCCAAATGCACATGCGCATTTGGATTGTAGTTACACTATACGAGTATTACATATTAAATTGTTGTAAAATGCGACAGAGGGAAACAAACCAGGAGATAGGCAGCACGTCTTCATAATAGCAAATAAAAAGTCAAAACATTGGTTGCCGACACACATCTGATTTTTCAGCGGCTGCTTTGGCCCTACACTCAATTAAGTGTAAGTTCAGTTGAGTCTCATCCTGTAATAAAATCACATCACGGAAAGAAGCACACTTGTGTTTTGAAGTCGTTCAATCGTACAAGATTGGTATCATTCTATTCGGAAATACCAATCTTGTAGAGAAATTCAACCATAGCTTCACTGTCAAACCATTCCAACTGCTCAAGCATTCGCCTGATATGTATCCACTACTGTGTACTGTTTACATAAATTATTAATGTTACAGAAATAATCATTTCATAGAGTCTAGCCTATCGATATAAAATAAATATCGTATTTCATATATATAGATAGATTTATAACAAATACTCATATAAAAATTCCTTGTATCATGTTATTGATCCAATATTAAAACGGTGCAAAACGCGTGCAGAATTTGAATCGGACGCCTTGGTAATATTGTCGGTTATATCGGTCGTGGGCAATGTGTTTAACATATAGATTTGGTATTCTGATATTTGTTTCAATTCTTATGGCCTTTTAAGGTTTTGAAGGATGATTTCAAGTTTTCAGGAAACCTAAGAGGTGTGCTCTAAGGAATTGTTCGAACTAATCCCTATCGACTACAACCACCGATTTCACAGGACTATTAAGAGCTTTACTTTCAAGAACTTCTACCTACTCCTTTTCAAAAGAGCGACAACGCAGCTGCAAATTCCCTAGTTTGACATATGTGCACGGGCGGCGGTTGTCACTTACGATTAGGTGAGCCACGTGCTCGTTTGCATTTGGCTCATTTTTAGGAGGGTCTTATATAGAAAATAAATATTATACTACTCTAGAAACCCTCTCGGCAGTGAGAGAAGACCTGTGCTTAGCAGTGATATTATGAATTACTTTTTTTCAGTTGACGTTTCATTATATACCCTCGTTGGTCTAATGGTTGTAGTAGTGCGACTGCTAATCATGAAGTCCTGGGTTCGAATCCCGGATCGAGCCAAAAAATCAATTACTGAGTTTTTCTGTCAAGAAATTCTCTGTAGCTGCCCGGAGTCAGGAAGTTGGCGGTGTCTCACCCCCGTGCCTCGGA
>DWHP01008315.1:0-10598 GCA_018247895.1 Parnassius honrathi | reverse complement strand
AGTTGGTTGGTTGTACATATGCATATAAAAGTTGAGTTTACGAAATCTATTATCCAGAGTCAAATTAAAGATGCGATTTAAAAAAACTGGCATTTAATAAAATTTACCAATTTATTTTTATTACATTTTAGAATATATAAACAACTGGTTTAAGCATTATGAAATATTTTTGTGTGATCAATACTTTGTTCAGTGCTTAATCCATTTGTACGAATAGAAAACTTACGGGCACTTCCAGCTGAGCAGGAGTTGACAAAAGCCGCTGCGAACGCCAGAAAAAAGAAAATACAGCCATGTCTTTCACACATCGCGGTTAACAAATGCACTAAACGGTTAATGAAACAATGCTGCGGTCTATTGGAGACCCACAGACACACTGGCAGCGTGACCTTCGCAGCTTTGCACTGTTCGTACTTATTATGTAAGTTTAAACGGGTTCTTTTTCATTTTTAGTTGCATAAATCCGAATATGTCTTTGCTAACGTGAAGCCTGCTTTTCACGCAACGATGCCCGCTAATCCGTTTTATAAATGTGCTTGCACCGCGCGCGCCATGCACTGGAGAACGTATAACTTACACGGTCTTATTCTAGTCGCAGCATGTTGTCCAAATCGCTTTTACTTCTTGCGATAAACCAGCGTCTTCCTTTGATTGAAAATATTTTTTATAATTTAAGTAATTTAGAAAAAAATCATAAGCTCCAAATGTTTACACGTTGTAATGGATATATATTCAGAATCCAGTTCGGATAATCTAGTATTCTCATATATTGTTCACTTACATTAAAATATATCATCAGCATCGCTCTCCATCGGTTGTCGGTTTTTTGGACTATTTTATAGGAGAAACAAACAAAACAAACATGCACGCGGCTCACCAGACCGGCCCACTGGTCCATCAAGTAACTGTGTGCGTGTTGTTCTGTGATACGGTTTTGTCATCCGTATTCAAAAAAGCAATACCTCAAAAAATATTTGTGAACACTATCGTGTCACAGAATACGTCCGTTGTGTTGTTGCGTTTAGCAACTTTTCCATTTGAAGGTAACGTAAATCGTACCTTGTTACTTTGTGTATGACAAATACGTCGTTGAAAATTACTGACGACATAGTTATCAATTACATACTACGGTATTTACATAATGTTACTGTCAGACAGAGTGAATTTAGATATTATCCAGAGCCGGATAGCTCATATAAATATTTGACATGTTCGAAAATCAAATTAAGTTGCTCTTTATCTTTATCTCCTAATCCTTTTTCATTTTACATTACTTGGATACACAAGCTGAAAGTTTCCAAAGTCTTCTATGGTACTAATGTGCAACCTTTTTCTACTTTGCGCGATCTGTAATCGCCAGTGATTTTTCAGACCGATATAACATAAAGAACTTTAAGAAAATATACTTTTCCGTATTCAAAGCCGGCACAACACCTTAGATTCCCCTTGACAAATTTTAGGTATGTCTAATTGTTTAAAGTTGGATACGGCTTATCATGGGTTACCTGTAGTAGGTAGCTACTACCCAATTGGAATGATTGATGGTTCGTCAACAAGATTAAAATAGCTTGAATGTAGTTGAAAATTGTCCGAAATGTCGACAATTTTGTTTTTATGCCTTAGAAGTGAAAAATTTAGGATTATCGAAATAAACAGAATATTCATTGTCTAAATAATATTTCCTAATTGTTTTTCTACAAATCTAAAAACACGTCGTGTTTTAGCAAAGAAACGAAAGAAAGATTTCTATATTCTTTACTCTATTTGTCTCATTTATAATATTGACTTTTACGCAAAAAAGTTACTTTTCCAATATACGTCACTAGTTCCAGTCGTTATATTTCATCGCTCAATATCTTCTTTACTTTTTTGTATGATATGTCCTCCATACCGAATTTCGGTTACGCTAATCAGTAATTTTACATAGCCAGCTGCACATGACAGGATTAAAGTGCATGAGTGTAAGTGAAAGCACAGATGCACTCTATATTTTCTGCAATCAGACACGACCACTTTTCTATACGTGGTAGGGTCACGCTGCAGCTATATTATGGTTTTACACGAATGAGTCGGCTCGACTGGGGAAGGACCATGCTCGCATTTACGCTTGATACTGCTGTGTTTCGTATGGTAAGTGTAGAGATCCGGAGACCCTATTTTACTAGAAACGAGGCATTCTATCTTAGTCCTCAGGGGTGACAACGCATCTGCGTTTTTATTCTTAATCGTGGATAAATGTAGATGTCTATGGGCCACAGCAACCACTTAACATCAGGTGGACTGTGTGCTCGTTTGTCACCCCTATTCTATAAAAAAAACAACAAGTTTAGGCGCAGAACCAACGCTGTCACGTGTTTTCCTAGGCACGGATATCAAACCAATCAAATTCCTCACCGGACTACTACTAAGAATTTCTCGACAGAATAAACCAATAATTGGTTTTAGCCATACCCAGAATTCAAAACCGTGACCATAAGATCAGCAAACGCGCTTGCGGCCTCTAGTACACCAACGACGCATTCATATGAAATAATATTGTATACTTACCATTTTTAACCCACCACGTCTATTCTACAAAAGTGCCCAAAATTAATAACCGATCGGTTCACCGACAATTTTGGGTTTAAACTCGAACTTCACAATGTCAATATTTGTGTAACGTGATAAGATCTAGACTCAAATTTTGACATTGTGAAACCCGAATTTAAGCCCAAAATGTCCCTGAATACAAACTTTATGACTACAAAATTTTAATTTATGTATTCAATAAATTTCTTTTGTTTCGTTATACAATTCTGTATATATTGTTGATTGTTTTGTCTGAAATCAAATGCAGTCATCATTCAGAACTGGCTTTCATCGGTGCGGTCTAGAACATTTGCCTATTCCACTCTTAAGCCGCTCCGGTCAGTCTATTTATTGTAGTACTTTTCGTATTGATTATTACGTTACAATATGTGACGCAATTAAAACACCCATTAGTTCGACTAGACATACGAGTAGCATACCGCATACCCTTAACCTCAATCACAGACAAGCGTCAAATGCTTTGTTAACAGTAGAACCGCAGAAATAGTAATAACAAGACAGTAGAAATGAATCAGCGCTCGATTACTTCCAAAACCGATGTCGCCACCTACAACCGTACTATAAATATACGCAATGCACAATGATATCTAAGGTTTCCACATTACGTTGCTTGGCGAGTTTGTCAACATCGCGTGTGTCGTATTACGGTAGTACAAAAGCAGCAAAGGTAATTGTCAATACAAAAAGTAATAAATGATAGTTTACAAAGGTAAATATCACAGTAAAGTATTCATCGAGATATAAATTGGGTTAAAAATTTAGTTAAAACAATGATAAGTAGTAAATAATCAACTTACCTATGAAATTTTATGCCTTTATTAGTTGATTTACACGTCCTTGATGAGTTTTTACTACTTTATTTTACTATCATGCTGCAGTTCACCATTATAATAACATAAATTTACATACGACGTTTCCCGCGTAACTTAAGCAAAAAATAGTGAATTATGTGCGTCAACACATAATAGCGGCGACAAGGTCACGCGTCTATGCGAATGCGAATTCTATTGTCTTTTTTTAATTAAATTTTTTTGTTAAACTTCTTTCTTCTTCACCTTTGCTGTCATTTAACTATAGTTTTCGATTTTGCTTAAATATTTAATTAATTCAACAACCACCAAGAGGAAGAAAAGCTGATCCAACTGTACTATATCTAGATGGAAAATCACTAGAGGAGGTTTCACACCGACCTGACAATACCTCGGCTTCGGAGATACCATCGCTAGCGCCGCTACCTAATTCAGGAGACTCTGTAATCATGTTTGGAAGTCCCATGATCTCAATCTAGAAACAAAGATTAGCGTCTATAAGGCACCTTAGACCTTTACAAAACACGTATTAAAAAACTTGATACTTACCACCTAAGATGTTTAAGATCTATCCTAAAGGTCAAGTGGCAGGACCGTGTTCCTAATTCTGAAGTTTTGCGTCTTTCTGGAATGTTCAGCATTGAAGCTCTCTTAATACAACGTCAGCTCAGGTCGTGCGGGCACGTCCTTCGAATGGGAGGCCATCATTTCGCTAAAGCTGTCTTTTACTCAGAGATGGCAGAAGTTAAGCGAAAGCACGGTGGTCAGCATCTGCGCTATAAGGTCGTCTTCAAAAGACACCTAAGTGCTCGCGGTATAAACCCTGAGCAGCAAACTCCTCCCAAAAGGAGGAGTCTGCTGCAAAAGGGTTATCTTGGTGATCTACCATCTTTGAAATAATGAAATTGTTTGAGGAAAGCCATCTCAAAACTCTAGACTTAAAACGCCAATTGCGCAAAGAAAGACCTAAGCCTCATACGCGTATACTTACAACCCGTCTAGCCAACTCTACTGTCACACATACCCAATAGTATTTAAGACCAAGTTCGGTCTTGCGAGATATATAAGGGCACATGATAGGCAAAATTTTCCCTAGGGTCGCCGTCATTGAAATCGATGGGGAGGACTACTATACATTAACCCATTCATTACAGCTTAACAAAAGTCTAAACTTTAAACATAGATTACCTCAAAGGGGAGATAATTGTCATATTTACTATGCTTGGCGGACGAGTTGGCAACTGCAATTTCTTAATTATATAAGTCGGGATCAGAGAAATGATAATGATGCTGCACATCTCTTTTTATCACTGACGTCTCTTACGACACCCACGGAATAATGATATGGGGTAGTGGATTCCTCACACCGCTACACTTCACGATTTTTTTCTTCCTTTTACTTTAACTATTTCTTGGACCTTTTCTTTTCAACCTTAGTCATTATGTTATATATTCGCGAAATAAGTAAATGTATATTGGTAAAAATAAGTTTTTTACCTTTATCGGTGATACATTTGGTACAGCTGGATACATAAGGTATGCTAAAACTGGGTAGTTCAAACGCCATCTATCGGAAGCTTTAAGAACTTTTTGGAATATTCCATAGTCGCCTCTTACGTCATCAACGGGACGAAATAAGGTGATGTATTTTCTTGCGCCTACCTACCCCGCCTAAGTGTATTAGTGTTCTGTGCTACCTACTACTAAGATTGATATTATCATATTCAATGTGCATGCTGTTATCGGTATTGTATGTATAATATATTTGAATACTTTATGTTCATTTCTTGTAAAGTAATGCACATTTCAAAAAACCTTCTTAGGTTCACAACGTGACTTCAGGTTTTTAAGCTATTGCATAGCTTTTATTGCGGGCTTTGAGCGCGGCGACCGAATCAAGAAATTCCGTAACGAAAATAAACCTAGCACCCCCCACTTCGACCGGCACAGCGGTACGGCGTTGAAAGTCGCGCATCGTCTAACGTCGTTTCAGTTCGGCGACGTATGCGTGTAGACTAGCTGCAAATATTTTAAATAATATTAACTTCTCATTTATTCAATAAAAAAATTGTTTTCTTATCGGTCACCACGCTCAAAAAGTGTAACTTGAATTAATATCAATGAAAAAACAGGAAAAAGTACTGCATAAATAAAATAAATAAATAATTATAATTGCACAAGTTGATAAAAAATAATATGCAATAGCTTTACCGCGGCAGTCCCCGAGTGCCACACGCATTTTTTGTGTGTTACACGATATTTTCGCCAATTGAGGTCTTATTTTAAGGATTCGTCTTTTATTCAATAAAATATATTTCAGGGGTGTCCCCACATAAATTTGGAATAAAAATTGCACCCCTGAGAATGGATCAATAAGTAAGTAAATATTTATTCTATATGAGATTGTGATACTCCTTAATCCACTCTAAAGAGTAAAAAAAATAACTTTTAACAAAAAATAAACCTTGACTTCATAGGTCTAAAAACAATAAAATAATTTCACATTCTGAAATCGGCGCCAGTACGCAAAATGTTTTTATTATTTCTAGTTCTTCGAAGTCGTATTTTACTTTTTGTTATAAATTATTTTTTTTTCATTATCTGCTCAACCTAAAGGTAAAACTGCCTGTTGACATTAAGTAATTCTCGTTGCTGATACCACTTAAATAAGTGAAATAAAAATTATAAATAAATAAATACTTCGCTCGGAAGTTTGGTTGCTGAAAGCTATTGATAACAATGCACTGATAATGCTGTTCTTAGTCTGTCTGTGGCTTTGAAAATACTCAAAGTTCTGTGGGAATTTACAAATATTAAAATAATTCGAACATCGTAGGTAGCCGGTGCATCGTTCGGCATTCAGGATATATCGCGAGCTGATGAGGTTTGCATTTAAAAAAGTTTTTGCATTTACATTAAAGGAAATAAATTTTGATTCTTAATTAGCTATTGATGTTTACGAGCCGCAGCAACCATTTCGCTTTGGAAAAAGTTGAAGAGTAAAAGCATATCGCCTGTACGTTTCATCTTAAACTTAATTTACGTGATAAAACCAAGTCGTTGCTTTATATAGTAGCACGAATATTCATATTAGCTTCAGAGAAGAAACGCACTCTCTCCCTCTCTCTCTCTGTCTCTCTTCCTCAGCTTCCACACGATACCTACCGGTAAACGGTATTTTACTGGTAACCAGACATTACATCTCAGCCCTACGAGATGTCAACCCATCTGCATTTTAGTCGTACATGATATGTGGTGACATTATATATAAGTATCTGTAGGCCACAGCATCCACTTATCATCAGATAAACTATCTGTTCGTTTATCGCCCTTACTTCTATAACAAAATCTTGCGGTCTTTTTTGAGTAATGATAGTTGTAAGTGCCCTTGGACTACAGTGTCTACTGACGCACTGATAAAATAACTACCTATATAATTTACACTAACACTACACAGTGAATAAAAATATTTTTACGGGATTTATATCATTAAATTTTACTTGTAACACAAACAAATAAACGAATAAAATTGAACGCAGTATCGGAATTAATCCGTAAAACTACTTTTATTAAACATTGTATTGTCTTGGTGGAAGTAAGAAGAAGACCAGTATTATTGGGTACCTCACACAGTAATACCGTTCTACAACCCAGTATAGGGGTTGCAACGTGAGCAAATCAAGAAATCATTATTCATTTTTACTTTCGTAAAGAAAAAGCGTTAATACTGGATATACGATACTAAATAAAACAAATCCAAGTTACTCATTATAATTTAAGCATTTATTTCAAAGATTTGCCGTAATTATCACGGCTATCTAGCGAATTAAACACTAGTGTTATACGTTACATCGTTAAAATTCCTGTCACCAAAACGAATAGATAACTTTTAAGTTATTATAAAATAATTATAATGCTATTTACTGATCATCTATATAGCGGTAGAGCCACGTTTACAGCAATAATATTACGGATGAATTACGAAAGAGTCGGCATGATTGGGGAAGGCTCGAAGAATGAGAGGCTCACAGAATACCAGCGTTAAATAGTACATAACGCTGTTGTATTTCCTTAATTGAGTCTGAAGAAAAGAAAACTCTTTTTATCCGATTTGAAAAAGGGGGAGGTATCCAATTCAAGTATGTGTTTTTTTTTGTACGTATGTTACGCGATAGCCTCCCAGATTGAAATATCAATAAATAATATCCCGATTCTTATAGTTTTTATTTTGTTTAAATTGGCTTTATCTCAAGGGTGGACCATTAAATTATGAAGAAAAAATTTTACCCCAAGGGTGGAAAAATGGGTAAAAGTTTCATATTGGACTATTATTTAAGTAAATCAGATGATGTTTTCGCCGATAAAGGACCGATTTTAATATTTTTTTTTCTTGAATAGGCTACACTTCTGGTGGGCCCACATAAGTTTGGAGAACCCCCCCCCCTAAGGGGTCAAATAAATAACTCATTTTTTAGCAATTTGAAGTCAGTTGTTACTTTTTGTTAAAAGTTATAATTATAACTGGTAACGATTCATTTCACATTTGTCGTCAGAGACAGCAACAAATTTGGTTCTTAATCAAGGGTAGTAGGTGACTATGGACCACAGCATCTATCCATAATGACGTTAACTTTACATACTATGCGTGAAATACGCATTGAACCAAAAGGTATGCTTCATCTTTCGTAGTGCGTACAGCAAAGACGTGGTATATTGCGCGTATTGCGGCGTCTGTCATTCCGTCCGATTACCATCTGGGTTTCAAGGCAGGAGTGAATATGCTTTTGTTATGTTAAGACAATGCGATTTGCCACCTACGGCTTCACCGCCACTTACCACTATATGGGATTGCAGTCAAGCACCGGATTATAACTTACGGATTATAAGAGTCGTGGTAGCTCAGATGGTTAACGCTCACTGTAAATATAACAGAACGCAAGTAAACCGGGTTCGGTCCCCGCCGGCACCAATGAAGTTGTTAATTGCAATTTTAAGTGCTGATTTACCACGTGTTCAGCGGTGAAGGAAAACATCGAGAGTAAACCTGCATGTCTGAGGAATTTAAAAAAAATGTTTCGAAGACATGTGAAGTTCGCCAACACGTATTGAGGCAGCGCGGCGGACACTTCCTTGCCCTAAAACCCTCTCAGAAATGAGGGGAGGCCTGTGCCCAGCAGTGGGACGTATTATAGGCTATAACTTTACTTTACTTTACTTTTACCGGATTATAATACGAAAAAAACTATGTACTGAAATAATTAATTTAAGAAGTCAAAACCGTCGTAAAAAAAACTAAAAAGTAGGAAATGATTTGCACATAATATAAAAGCATCTGAAGTAATTCGTCGATACACCGTGTTTTAGCACCGATTTCCCCAGTCGCCCCACCATTGTAAGCATTTAGTAAACATCAATCACTATTAAAAAGTGATCAACGAAATTTTTTCAGCTTTGATTGGACATCACCCAAAATCCATGAGTAACATTAGAGTGCACACCGCATTGTGATG
This sequence comes from Parnassius honrathi, assembly GCA_018247895.1. NCBI lineage: Eukaryota > Metazoa > Arthropoda > Insecta > Lepidoptera > Papilionidae > Parnassius > Parnassius honrathi. The sequence continues at coordinate 1,690 of DWHP01008315.1, read as the reverse complement.
AAACTGCCTAAATACAGCAATTCGTCGAGCATGTTTGCCGACGCCAGGGTGCCCGATTACTTCGCGGTTATTAGATCTCGGGTTGCAGCTTTTTCCCAGTGTGCCCAGAGAATCCCGTACTAAAATATCGGCGCGTCGAACATCGCAATAATAACTGTAAATAAATAGTAGGAACCCCGTTTTGGGGGTGAATGATTTCAGTTTAATTGAATCGTCTTTTATTTATTGTATCCTTATAATTACATTTTAATTATGTTTTTAACATTTAGTGATATTTAAAATGGGTGAAAAGAGCCTGAAATAAATAACTTTTATTGTTATATGTCAAAGTGGAAAAGTATCGTATTCCCTGACGAAAAGTTATTTATGAGAGAATAAGCCCAAAATTTATGACAGGAAGATTAATAGGAGAGCCGATCTTTTGCTTATGCTGAAGCTGCTGCAGTTGCTCTTCATTATCAGTACTCCGAAATAGTTATGGTTTTGGACACATTGAGAAAATGAGGCTAACTCACATACACAGAGGTTGACAAAATTATTAACTGGGCTGTTTGATAACCGTTAATATTTGAATAAAACTTGTCAAAAACGGGGTCAGTGAAAGACAATTTTAGGGATTACATCGGCTCAGGACTATGTCTACCCTACTAATTAAACTTAAACTGTTATCTATATTAATCCCCAGATACTCGTTAGAGTTTGAAAGTGGTCTCAGTAGTATGGTTAAGGTCCATAAGGTCTGATGTCATAGAAAATTATTAAATCGTCCCTAAGACAATCATAATCGACGCCTTATTGTGTAATGAACACTCCCGATTAAGTTTTCTTTGAAATAGATTCTGTAATTTTTTTAAAACAGTTCAAACGAAAAGATCGAGAGCAGATCGAACGGCACTTACACACTTTTATTTTAATTACATGTATTATTACAATGTCATTAAACTATTACTTTATTCAATGTTTTTACTTAAAAAAAACGGAATTAAATGTGTACGTGCCGTAATTATTTGATTTCCTCGATTTTTCTTTGTCGTTCCTCGGAGTTTGCAATTGGCCCACTTTCCCTTATAGACTATTTCAACATGGACTGGAACTAGTTTGTTCAATGCAATTGCAATGAACGCACTTACTCCTACAGACCGCGTGTTGATATATTTTTTATTTGTTCATTGTAGCATGACTTATTATCATTGTAAGTTTAAAATGTCTATAGTATAAAGAGAAAAAAGAAGAAATTTGATTCCTTATAACCAAAAATAAAGATTTCATTTTATTGATTCAGATACGTAAGTAAATACTTATATAGCAGACGAGAGATAAATGCAATATAAAAAGAATATTCTTGTAAAAATACCACCGATTCGCCCTGGCTTCGTGCGGGTGATTTCTAGATATGGACAACAGCTCCATTTACCGGGTCCTTCTATACTCTAAGAACTTTTAAAGTGACTGAATAAGGAGAAGTACTACAAACGCACGCACACAGAAACTTAGTTTTAAACTAGCGACCTGCCCTGGCTTCGCTTCAGTGCGTTTTTTTGTTATATATTTCATAACTATCTATTACCCGCGACTTCGCCCGCATGGTCACTGGGAAATGAACTATCCATTGCCTTTTGAATTGAAAGAAAACTGAGTTTTATAGATTTGTCAGAGATGCAGCCATTAAAAGGAAACTGAGCAAAATTGA